>JANBXA010000718.1:1117500-1132500 GCA_030556225.1 Cricetiscus sungorus
TGTCCTGCAAAGCCTCAGACAGCCTGGAAATAGTTCCCTTCTAGGCCCAAAATTCCAGCATTAACACCCACTGCTTCATAATTTCCCCACCCCTTCTGTCTCATCCCAGGCTGCATGTAAACTTAACAAGCTCCCCAGTGACCCAGGAAGAGATCAAAGAGCTCTTTACATTCCTGAGGTTGGGGGATGGGAGGGAGCAGGTTCTCACATCCAATGGAGGGGGGTGTGAGGAAATGGGAGGCCAGGGGCAGAAGGCACACAGGATTCTCCAGTGTTTGACAATCAAAGGCCCAGAGAAGGGCGAGATCTTGCTTCTCCAGTGTCCCTAGAAGCTTTATCTGCGCCTTTTCCTAGTGGTCCCATCCACGATGGTGACCTTTCTTTTTTGTGGCCCCTTTGCAAGGATTAGCTGATCAGTGACAGCCTGGTACTAACCCTAACCCTAACCCTTCCAGGACTGATGTTAACAAGTCCTTTGTCCTCCATCCTCCCTGTGGCATTACTGAAGGGGCAAATGTACCTGAGGTGAGGCTCCCAAGCCAGCCCAGGGACTCAGGGTCTGAGCTGCGGGTGGGAAGGCTCAGGGAAAAGCCATCTCTGAGCAAGACAAGGCCAGGAGTTGGTGTAGGGAGACAACTTCTCCAATGCCTCCACAGTGGTTCCCCAAGTACACAGGGCGTTGAGGGCCCTCTCATCCATGCCAGGTGAAAAGGAGGTAGGCAGCTGTGTTTCCAGAAAATGGGCAAAACCAGGTACAAGCTGATGTCAGTTGAGCTATTCGCATAATCTAAGTGGGACATGGAACCCCACTGCTGCCTATAGGCTCCTGAATGAGGATTGTGTCCCGAGAGAAGAGTCACCAGTTCACAACCCCCTTCACACCCCACAAAGTCACTTTATCTTCCCAGCATCAGGGGAAAGCAAATACTGTAAGAGAAAGATGGTTTTTCTTCTTACCGAAAGGCGGTCTGGTCAAACGGTCCAGCACCTGGCACAGGCAGATGGTGGGCTGGAGCTTCAGAAAGGCATCCCCTGCCTCCTGCAGAGGGCACACCCTTGTCTGCTGCGTGGACTTTGGTAGTGATGGAAAGGAAAATGCAAGGGTCCCAGGACCACTGGAATGTAAGGCCTTCCTCATTATTTCTGAATTAAATGGGATTCCTTTGGTCAGATGGGTTATATGGAAAATTCTGAGGGGCAACAGACACAGCAGTAACTACAGGAAAAGGGAATGCGTACTCCTAGACACACAGGCCACTCTGAGTGCTTTCTACTCACTTTCTACTCATTACAATCACCGATTCTCATTGTTTTACACAGGCTAAATATAGCCGTGACTTCTCCAAGCCTTGACTTCTCCACCTGTTGTTTGGGCCCAGCACAAAGTGATTCTGCTACTAAGAGGTGTATTGTGGCTGTGAGCAGTGACTTCTCTTTGACAAGGCAGGATTAAGGAGGGAACGGTAGAGCACACTTGTAATCCAGCTCTCCGGAGACTGAGGCAGGAGGTTGAGGCGTTTGAGGCAAACCTGAGCTACACAGCAAGGCACTTTCAAAATCAATCATTCAATTGATCAATCGGTGAAGAACTATAGAAGTATTTTACACTCACCAACAGCTATGATTCTAGTTACCATTATTCATTGCACTGAACGTGGTTGTCCCATTCTGTAAACCAGAAAACAGTCACGGTGGGTGAGAATCCAGATCTCAAAGTCACTGAGGAAATCTGCGTTAGCCACACTAAGCACTAACATCCGTCCATCTCTAGGAGGTTGTTGAATGAACAACCGTCCAGGCTTCGTTCCCTGGTAAAGTGAATGCAGCATCTTCCAGTCATATCTCAGAATTTTACAGTAGGGAGAGGGTCTGGCAAACACCACAGAGTGGGGAAACTGAGGCATAGAGAGGGAGATTATGCGCCTAAGGCTATGAGACTGGCTACTGGCTGAACAAGGATTAGGTCTCGGCATTTCAACTGTGGAGGAGTATCAACTCGTGGAGCAAACTGTTTCAAAGGCTGGGGGACAAGGGAGGGATTGCATGATTATCAGCGAAATCGATCAACAAAGTCACTGTTTAATTAAAAAATATATCAAAACCTTTCTTGATAATGATCGACCCGCTACACTGGGGCAATTAAAGCCGTGATTTTATTTACTGAGTTACTGCCAACTCTGATGATTTTTTTTCAATACCCCTGTGATAACTCAATTGGAAATATGTGGTAAGATGTAGTCATATAAAGCTCTTCCTTAAGATAACTTGTGTCACAGCCAACCAGGGAGTTTATGTGATGGGCCCATTGCATCAGCAAAGTCCCCTCAGTGCCATTCAGCCTCCAATGGCTCTTGTGGGGCCCGTCTGGAATCTTAGCTGGGGCCCGTATTTGTACGGGTGAAGTGCACCCCCACACGTTCAACAGCTCTGAGGCCGCTGCACATTCAAGGTAATTAGGGATGGATGCTTTTTAAGGTTTAATATTAACTTTTGCGAATTAAACTTTCATTGGACTTTTTTTTTCCTACTGAGGTACATTGCCATGGACATGAATTGTTGCACCCTTCAAAGTTAGGTGAAGACTGAATTCTCGTTGTGGTGGAATTAGGAAAATGGAGCCTTTCAGGGGTGACTAGGTTGTGAGGTTGTCCCCCCACCCCCGTGCATGCTATTAGTGCCTTTACAAGAGCCTCCAGAGAGAATCTTGGCCCTTTTTGCCTTGTGACACAGAGAGAAGTCACCATCTATGAACCAAGAACCAGCCCTCAGCAGACACCAAACCTGCTGGTGCCATGATCTTAGGCTTTCCAGTCGTGAAAACTGTGAGAGATAAATTTCTGTTGTTGATAAACCACACAGTTTGTGGTATTTTGTTATAGCAGCCCAGATGGACTAAGATGGCAACATGTCTCCCACTCCCACGTGCCACTTTGTGGATGATATTGAGGAGGAGTGAAAGCCTAGAATTCTCTAAGCAGACGAGTTCTTATGCTTTGGAGTCATGGTGGAGAGCTTGTATTCTGGCATGAAAACTCCAAACGCCACGTGGATGTTGGACTTTGAAAAGGATGAGCAGCATTCATTGAAAACTTTGATGGATGCACACTTCTCTAGTTCTATGCCCAATATGTTCATAATCCTAAGGAAAAGAAACCTGTAATTAATTAAAATAGCTTGATGCTACATACGTCACTTGCCTTTGTGGATTACCTTGCTAAAAGCTGAGGGATGTAAAAATCAATACATTAGTTTAATTCTTAGTTTATCGTTTTGCTAATTGTCTTGACCACAAAATGCTATCCTTATGTCATATCTATAAAGACAACTTGGAGAATCCATTTGATGAAGTCCTACTGAGGCAGAACCAGGCAGAAACTGACTATTAATCAAAAGAAACACAGGCAACAGAATGAACCATCTGCCAGGGGTCGGGAGACCCGGATTTTGGTCTAGACTCTTCCGTTAATTAGCTATGTGACTTTGGGGGAACTGGCATTCCTCTGAGCCTTGGTTTACTTGCCTGTAAAATGAGGGGCTCTAATTAGGTCATTCCTAAGGCTTCCTCTGGCTCTAATGTATGATGTTTTCTGATTTGAGAGATTTATCTACTGATGGGCTGTCTCTCTGTCCATTAGCTGTTGTAGCTCAGGTTGGCAGTTGCAGGGGTTGTGAAGCACCTGGAATCTCTCTCAGAGCAGGCAGAGTGGGGCCATAGTACCCCCAAAGCCATCTGGACAGGACTGCCGCCTGTGAGTCCCTGCCTACCATAGGATGTTGGCTGTGCCCCCCACACCAGCCCCCTCTCTAAGAGACCCTTTGCCCACTCTGCCCTAGGATATGAGTCTTTGGCTGTTTTGTTTTGAGACAGATTTTAATTATGTATCCCAGGGTGGCCTCAGATTCCCAGATCTCCTTCCTCACCGTGTCAAGGGCTGATACTATAAGGGTATTATCCAGCTGACACTGTAAGGTTTAAGAATGACAGGCTTGATGAGGAAAAAGCCATGCCAGGAATGGAAATATGACTCTGCTCAGCAGTGTGTGGATAGGGCCTTGTTCAGAAATATCTTTTGTGGGACTCTCTCACTGTGAGGGTGATAATGGGGACCCCACAGGAATGGGTGAAAGGCAAAAAATGCTAGAAGGCTGCAGGAACAAGGTACCCATGTAGAAATGAGAACAGTCTGAATGGCATATGCACAGGATGTGTGGTGAGTCTATATCCACATAAGAGGGTAGAAGTAAGGAGCCACATGACATCCAGGCTACAGAAGAAACTCTTGACTGACAACATGTCAGGATGTCTCCATGTTCAAACATGCAATAGAGAGACAGAAGCCATGAACTTCACACATGGCTCTGTATGCTGAGCTCTAGCCTAGGTGTTCTGGCAGGCAGGAAAGCTCAAGTGAAGCCATCCTCAAAAGCAAACGAGGACAAGGCATTCAGAACAAGAGATAAGAGACTCTTAAGGAAGAGTGAGTGGGAGAGAGGACTTCAGTTTCTTCAAGCTTAAAATCAGGGAAACACGGGCAGGAATATTCCCAGAGATCTAGAGGAATGAGGAGGGCCTGACAAACTCTCCTCAAGGGGAAGTCTCTTCCTGCTCTTTCTAGTAGATCAGTCCATGATCTAATAAGTAGAGATGGGACCGTGTATTGTTACACACGCTGCTCATATCAATGTTAGTAGTCACAGACTCTTTCACTATGTGTGGTGGACTGTGGAAGGAGGAATGAAAGGCATAAAAAACAAATTGGACAGAGCCTCTGCCCGGGGGGGCAGAGCATAGAAAGTAGGTGGTCATTTTCTTTCATTCTTACCAAGTAGATGACTGAGACGAGGAAACTATTATGGTGGGAAATATTTAAGCATTGTTTAACATCTTACTTTAGCAGGGTATCATTGCATGAAAATCCTGGAATCATGTGGCCCAGACCACTCAAGAGGCAGTGGTCATCCTTCTGGTAGACCTCATGTATCTACTTGGATTTAGAGGCTGTCCCACAAGGGCACTCTACACTTCACTAAACTGAACAGCAATTCTCCAGATTGGAAAGACTAACTTACCCCCATTTGTTCCTCTTTTCTTTACTGTATTCTGGGTTTAACATATATTGCCCTTGTTCTTGTTGACTTAATTTGCGAACTTGACAAAAGCCAGAGTTATCTGGGAAGGGGAACATCAGTGGAGAATATACCTCCATCAGATTGGCTGGTAGGCAAGTTTGTGGGACCCTTTATTATGATCAGTGTGGGTGGTGTTATCCCTGGCAGATGGCCCTGGGCTGTATAAGAAAGCAAGCTGAGGAAGCCATAGGGAGCAAGCAAGTAAGCAGCACCCCTCTGTGACTTCTGTTTTAGCTCCTGCCTTGAGTTCCTGCTCAGAATTTCCTGGATGATGGCCTAAAAGCTATAAGATGAAATAAATCTCTCCCTCTCCAAGTTGCTTCTGGTCATGGTGTTTATGAGAGTCATAGAAAGCAGACGAGGGCATCCCTTTGCATGTCTGGTAGTGATAGTTGGTGTAATTATCAGACCTGGGTATCAGAGACAAATTGGAGACAGAGACAGAGAGACAAAAAAGGCAGAGAGACAGAAAAAGACAGAGAGACAGATAGTGTTAATGTGTTCTCATGAGGCCATAGGAACTGCCCATTTCCAGAATTTGACCTTGTGTTGAGTCCTGTCAACCATACTCCATTTCATAATCAGCATGGCTGGTCCTTTGCATATATGCACACATCCGCAGAGACTTTCCTGGCTGCATTTCCATCTACTGCACAGGTCAGGAGAGACTGTTCTCTTCCGTGTACGATTTGTGTCTTCTAGAGAGCCTGACTCGGGAACCACTGATTGATAGGTTGCCCCAAGTTGCCTTTTCCATTCTCGAAACTCAGCTTTCAGGTTGTTGACACAGTTCTATCTGTGTCCAGAGGAACAAGAATATGCCATCTCTTGGAGACAGCGCATGTTCCAAAACATGTCACTTGGTTCCACATCCCCAGCCCCCACTTAGCTGCAGGTAACCTTTGGCAGCATTACTCAACCTCTCTACATCTCAGTGGTGTCATCTGTAACCACAGTGACCCAGGTCATTGGATCATAAAGATGGTGGATGTCAGTGGAGGGATCCATCCAAAGCATTTGGTACCACTGCTAGAATACTAAACTTCTCACAAACCACTACTTTGAAAGCTCAGAGAACTGTGTTCTTGGTAACTGATGTTGGGAAGAGGTGGAAGCAAGCTTCTCCCTTTTGTTGGACTCTTCTGTCATCCTTGTCCTCAACAACTCCTTCTTAATGGTCATAGGACAGGCACTCTGTTCTGTCAGTATCCATTTTACTGCCTGCAAAAAGGAGCTGATAACACACATGTCAGGACCTATTTTTAGTACTTTGCAAGTCATATCTTCCCTCCATGCCTTCTCCAGTCCCTCAGGACTTTTAGATATACCATTTAAATATTTATAAACTGTTACAATTATTTATTAAAGGTTTATGTTGTTATTATATTTAGTATGGAGTATTCATTTCTCCCTCCAAAAATAACAGGACTCTCCATTAAACGACATGCGTTAATGATGCAGTAAATTGTCTTTTAAAGCAATAGAGAAAGTTTCTCCCTCCTTTGACAATCCTAAGTATCCTTATTTAAAAGTAGGGATGCTACTTCACTGGAGAATGCATTGCTCCTGATTCTCTGAATGTTGTGCGATGCAGACTTAGAAATTTTTTCCTGCTTACGCAGAGAAATTTTAATCTTAGAAATCATTGTCCAGTTGAAAGCAATGGGTGCTTGTGGAGCTGGTGAATTTTCTCCATGAGTACTGATGATGTGTGCATGCAAGTGAGCACAAAAGGTTCTTTTTCAAGAGTATCTCTGGTTAGATTAACCACCCTTCCTCCCTCCCTTCCTTTCTTTCCTTCTTCCTTTCTTCCTCCCTCCCTTCCTTCCTTCCTTCCTTCCTTCTTTCCTTCCTTCCTTCCTTCCTTCCTTCCGATTTACATCTCAGTGGTGTCATCTGTAACCACAATGACCCAGGTCATTGGATCATAAAGGTGGTGGATGTCAGTGGAGGGATTCACCCAAAGCATTTGGTACCACTGCTAGAATACTAAACTTCTCACAAACCACTACTTTGAAAGCTCAGAGGGCTGTGTTCCTGGTAACTGATGTTGGGAAGAGGTGGAATCTGTGCTAACCCTGTGAATGATGTTAGACACAAACAAACAGAAAACAGATGAGAAATTCTGTTCTGAGGAGCTGAGTAGTTATGAGCACTTGCTCTTCCAGAGGACCCAGATTCAGTTCTTAGCATCCACACTGGGCAGGTCACAAAGCACCCATAACTCCAGCTCCAGGGGAGCTAGCAATCTCCTCTGAGGTCAACTGACCCCCCATTTATGTGCACATACCTGCGTGCACACACACACACACACACACACACACACACACACACACACACACACACCTACCCCCCCACACACACCTTAAAACGAAAATCAATATTCACAGGATCCAACAGAAGATAAAAAGTAGTAGAAACAATGTCATATGAACAAACAGTAGCAATATATATGAACAAAAAGAATATGCCACAGGGAGAAGGAAGGGTTCACATTTCAGGACACTGGTCCTTTGGTGGTGTATGCAGGTCCCCACAACCTCGTGAAGCTAGATGTGAGAGAAGCAGCTGGCTTCTTCTTAGGGTGAAATATCTCTTCCTTCACTAGGTTATCACACCAATAGTCTGAATTTGTTGCTCAAGCTACCTACCTGCAGAGCCTTTGTCCTATGGGAACATATAGTAGTATCTACAACCATTTTTGAGTGTGACAAATGAGTAAGATGACACTGGAATTTGGTGGACTGAGCTGAAGTGAGCTTCCAAATACCCTAAGAAGTTCAATACAACCTTACAGCCCCGGATGTCCACAGAGCCTAGACTGGTGCTGAGAAAAACTGGGTGGCTCCTGGAGGGCTCTGAAGGGGTGCCTGTGAGATGGTCATGAGGAAGCATTGCAAAGGTAAGAGTCAAAATGTGCCTGATAAGAATGGATGTTTTCTCAATTTTCTGTTATTTAAGTTCTCAAAAATTAATATTAACAGAGTCATTTTTCCTTTGTTTTCAAGGTTATTTTCAATGCTGAATTAGCCCTCCCCCAAAAGAATTCTAGAAACCAAGAGATTGGGATTCTAGGCTTGACTGTTCCGTCAGCAGAAGCTGTGACTTGGGGTAACTTGTGTCCTCTTCTTTGTAGGGCTCACTTCTACTGTAGGTCCCTGGGACTCCAGGGACCTGTGTCATCCTGGATTTTTTTGGTGTAACTCTGTGAAGCCAAGGGAATTCTCCATGGGAAGATAAAGGGCCAAAGATGTGGAGTGTCTCAAGGATGTCGTTGTAGCAGGAAGAATTACATACCTAATGAACCTGGACTGTATTGGCTGTCCTCTTGTTCCTAGTGGGTCCCAAGGCACCAAGGGATTTTGTACATTATAGACATATGTGCAAAGCATGGAAGGAGAGTGCAAGATGACCTGGTTATTCAGCCCCTGGCGATTTGAGATCACAGGTGGTCCCTACGATCTGTGGCTCTGTCTGTGGGTGAAAGCTGAGGGCTACACCCCTTCACCCTTTGCTGGAGCATGGGAGCATGCTCACTCATACAAGTCCATCCACTGGCTGTACCTTCTCTCCATCCTCCGGGTGGCAGCTCCAATATCTTCCTTGGAATCTAATTCCCTCTGTTTGATGCTCAGGGTCCCACCACATACTGCCACGGCCCATGTGTCATGCCCTGGAGGCTGGGATATTTACTTGATAACCTGAAGGAATCCATGTTAGGAGGTCGGCCATCTTCTGCTCTGCCCTTTAACCTGTAGGATTCTACCTGCCTTATCCTAAAGGACTCGCTTATTAAAGGAAGCTGTCTGAAGGCCACATATAAATTCAAACATTTCTAGAATTTGGTTTAGAGGACCCAGAGGGGCTTCTGAAGGAACAGACCGATTTCAGACCTGCATCGGTGCCCTGGAGAGCCAGCTAGCTGCCGGTCCAAGCTTCCCACTCTGAGAGTTGGGGAGCCTTCTACATAATTGAAGCATTAGTAACAGTTTCTTTCCCCTTCTGCCAGCGTTCCCAGAGGTCTACCGTTTGCTTGGCAGGAACCGTTGGCATTAAATACGCTGGGTGTCAGTACAGCAGTGAGGTGGTTAATTTTGACTGGATATTATGCTATATAACCACTTGGCATTTAACTTGAAAAATGACTTTCTGCTTCACCTGTCAGCATACCAGTTCTCATCAAATAAGTGAGTGAGAAAAATTTTTAAATTTCAATTTCCTGATGCTATTAGACACTACTTCTTCCATACTTAAACAGTTTAGCAGGGCTTGGACGGTTTTGGTATGCAGACCGTGCTTCTCACTACATGCCATTACAATAGCTATTTTTGTTTAAAGGGTAAAGAGATGCATGGATCTTTATCTTGAGGTTAGGAAAATGTATTGCAGTAACATGGCCAATCAGGCTCTAGGTAACTTTGAACCACGGCACCGGCCCAGTGCCCACCGTAGAGGATCCGACATGTCAGAAGCGGCTTAGAAATGAAGTAACTGCACAGGGTAACCTTGCTCAGTACTTCAGGGAGAAATTGATCACTCATGTTAGCATTAATCTATTTTTACTGTTCCTTTGGTCAATTATAATTCAGTAAACCATGCCAGAGCCTTGCGTTCATGAACTCTCTCTATGTTTAAGATTAAAACCCCAGGCTCCCGTGCTTCGGTGAATTAGAGATCTCCCACGCTTCGTAGTTCAAACATCTTCGTTAGCGTCACCTCATTTTGTTTAGACATCCTTGAAATGAAAAGCCTGTAGAAAGATGACAGCATTTGATTTCTGCATTGCGGAGTCGCTCTCTAATACGTCCTCATTCTTATACCTTGACCCAGACAGGAAATAGATGGCTGATTAAGTGGGGTTCAGTGGACTACATCCTGGGGTAGGACCCAGCCACACCAGTCTGCCAGCTGACCTGTTTTTTTTTCTGTTTTCAATCTATTCATTCATCTGCCCATCCACCCATTTGTTTTCTTACAGGTTGAACTAACTCTGTAACCCAGGTTGGATCATATGATCCTCCTGCATCAGCTTCCAGAGAGCTGGGCTTCGGGACTGTGCCACCACTCCTGGGCCTGGTCTGTTTCCGTAAGTGAAATGACACTGAGTCTTTCCTCCTACTTCCACCTCTGGTAACAGTGGGCACTGTAGAAAAGTTATGTGGCTGTCCTAGAGATGCTGCAGCTCAAGAATTCTGCACTACTGCCTGACCCTATGCAGACAGAGTCGGATCACTCTATAATTTACTCTGTTAAACTTTCATTTTCTGCACTCTTTGTTCCTAGACTTCTCTTTTCTATATCTTACAGAGATGCTCCTAGAAAGAATAAATCAATTAGACACTGGGGATAAGGCCATCCTTTACTTTGTCCAAAAGGGGTCTGTGTGTGTGTGTGTGTGTGTGTGTGTGTGTGTGTGTGTGTGTGTGCGTGTGTGTGCACATGGTCATGTGTGTGCATATATGTGTGCATGTATGTATGTATGAAGCCATTCCTGCTTTATAGATGAGAATACCCAGGCTGAGTGGTCTTAACTGAACTGTGGCAGGCCCAGAACTGGAAAAGAAAGCACAGATTTCATTTTCCACAGGAGCTACAGTAATAACTAAGCCAGCAAATGCAACTAGAAAGGCTCCCGGCACAGGGCAAACCTTCAGTTCTTATTGTCTGACTATCCTCTGTCCATGTTTTGTTACTTCACAATTCTCCTATAAAAGCACCAGGTGACTAGCGACAAGGGACACGGGATGTCTACTGCTGTCAGCCTGCACCAGGGACCCAGAGACCCGGCCGCCAGCCCGAGGGAGGCTATTTGTCTCCATCGGAAACATGAACCAGATTTCCCCGTAATGGGCTCCATATTTTGGCCAAGCCGCCTCAGATGTCTGGCCAATAGAAAAGCTGTGTCCTTCCTGCACAATTTCAGCCCTAAGAATCTGTGACTCTCACTCCCTGGAGGCTCAGGGAACAGGAGGAGGGCGGGCTTGAAATCAATAAATGGATTGCACACCTTCAGGGCCCTGCCATTTGTCATCTCTGACCTACACAGGCATTCTGGGATCACACTAACCCGTGCTACGTGAGTTCCCACCATCTCTCTTATCCTCCACTCTGACCCCTCAAAATATTGCTTCAAGTTCCAGGAGGCTGGGTGGTGAGAGGTGGAGAGTGATGGAAACGGAGATGTAGCAGAAGATGGAGGGACAGAAAGCATCTGGAGTGCTGGTGCCAGCTGAGTGGCACCAGTGTCATCGTAGTGACCCTGAGCTAACCCTGGGACCCCTTTTTCTCTGACTGTAGGTGGAAAGTGCCATATAGCCCTGCTGTACTTCTTAGAAAGCCAAAGAGGACAATGAGTGGATTTGCCCAGACTTTCAGAAAATGTGATACCCAAACTCAGCAAACACATCCTTTAAAGTCATCCATTTATACATCAAAAATTGATTTCTGAGGTATCCGTGTTGTGTCTAGCATCTACTCTGAGGTGCTCAGCAGCCCCCATCTCCATTCTGTACCAAGTAAACAGCTTTAAGTATGATTTGAAGAATACTTAGTGGTCTCAGGGGGAATGTTTGTACCCCTGGCACTGAAGGGACACTGGGAAGATACAGCATTTCAGGGGACCTGGGTCTTGCATTACCTCTACACGCTAGGACCATGGAGGAAGGGGCTGCCTGCTGGCTGGGGAGCCGAGTGGTGGTGCAGGCACCATGTAGTTCAGGTTCTTAGGGACCACACAGCAGGCCCTCTGGAGACTGTGCTAAGAAAAGCAGGAAAAAGAAGGATAAATTATAAGAAAGATCTAGTCAGCAATAGAGGCCACAGATGGCCCGGGAGGGGACTTTCAAGACAGTGACTGACCCTTGAAACGCTGACTCTCATCTGCTTCACAATCCTCACTCCCAACCCTGCCATTAAGAGAGCCTGACCACAAGCTGATTTGTAGATGCCCCCAAAGTCTGTTCATCTGTGTCACGGTCCCCTTGTGATTTATCCTGGGAGCCACACCTCAAGTTGGCTGTTGGGCACTAATGTCCTGTCCTTCATATCTTTCTTTAATCATGAGAGAGTAATTGCAGATATTTAAACACTCGAGTTTCCTGCAGGAATTTCTATACTGGGTTTTATAGGCCTTTTATAACAGAACAAATCACAGTTTGGATGAAATTCTGGGAATTCTCTTGTAGGATAATCGTGCCTAGATTGCCTCCCCACTGCTAGCTTAATGTGCCTGTCCAAGTTTGGGATTTACTAGGGAGCCGATTTGTTTTAAGAAATTAACAAAACCGCTACCTAAGTACCATATTGAACATAAAGTTGTTGCTGGTTTTTTTTTTATTTTTCATTTTTTATTCATTTTGGTGAAAGGGGAAAAAAATTCCCCACATTCTACAACTCACAAAACAGCCCTGGAAAATGATTTTTATGAAATTGAATTTCTCTCCCCAAATGACTCTCCCATGCTAAGGGGCTGCAGTGTGGCCTTCCCATAACCGCTTGCTCACCCTTGTCTCTTCCGCAGTTTGCCTGCTTTGGCTGGTACATCCATTGGTACATCACCCCATCCTCTTTTTTTACTTCTAGAATGTTTACTTATTGGTGGTTTTAAAGAGATGTGGAGAGCCACTTGGATGTCAGAATTCTCAGATGGGGGAAGCAAATATGAACCGAGATTTAGGCAAGAGGAAGACTGAATTCCCCACAGCTTAACCCCACACATACACAAATTCTCTTTTTCTTTTCTTCCAACTGTGGCCTAGAAATGCAGGAGGGAAAGAAGACGCATTCTCAGCCCTGGATTCTCAGGGACCTCTTTGGAGAACAGCTGAACTTATTTCCTCTGGGGAAACCCTGCCCCCCTGGCACTCACTGGGCCTTCCAATTTTGCCCTGCGCCAGCCACAGAGGGGGTGACCCTCTCCCTCCTCAGTCTCAGCCACTTGGGAAGAAACCTTATTTAAAGCATGTCCTCTTTGCCTGTGTGCAGTCGCAAAGCCACAAATAGCTGCAAACGGCAGCTCTGCTCATCTCTCTCATGGGGCAGCAGGCCTGCAGAGGAGTGATCTTTGCACATGTGAGGGAGGCATGCCTGTCCCAGGTCTCTCTGTTAGGTATGAATTGATGGCATACTCTGGCCAAGGCCTGGGGCATTTAGACTAAAAGGCTATGGGTTGGGGTAGTCCCAGATACAGTTTCCCCAAAGGATTTCAGGACTTCAAGGCATTTCTCAGGTTGATTAGAGAGTATGAGGCCAGTAGCATTGTGGAGAACAAAGACCACTAGGTTATAGCAAGAAAATTTCTTCTGGGCTGTACCCACATTGGCCATATGGCTACAGAAGGAGCGGGAAGCCAGGGCCTCCCCTGAGGGCATCTGCACAGACACCTCAGAAGCATGTTCAAGAACAGTGCTTGCGTATCTGCTTGGGGTGTGGTGCTGGGCTCTGAGGGTGGCAATTCATTTGGACATCCACATTGTAATACAGGAGTGTCACACTCTCCTAAGACCTGCATGGGTTGACTCCGTCTCTGGAGGCAAAGACACAAAGATGTTCCCAACCGAATGCCACTGCCCAGTCCAGCCACCAGCAAATGGGAGATTGCACCTAGAGATGGCATTATTCTGTTCCATGTTCCAGTCCACAGCGAGGCATCTCCTACACACCTGCCAGGCTCTGTGGCCTTCCTTCTTTGGTGTCTATACCTCCGCATGCTGGATATAGTCCCTGAGTGCATGTCCTACTGCATCTTCTGCTGTCCTAGGGGCTCTGAAATGTCTACCAGCAAGGCAGCTTCCAAGGTGGGAGATCTGTGTCAGCGTGGAGTAGATCCTAAGAGAGATCCCTTGTGTCCTAGACTGTGTCCCAACATCAGTTCCAGGCACCATCAAGCCGGTGCCCAAAGAGTCATTCTCAACCTTGATGTCTGGGTCAGAGGTTCCCTGTGATCCTGGTTCTGAGCCCCAGACATATCTGCACTGGTCCTGACCTGGCTTGTGGGCCTCACTGCTTATCTGGCAGCCCCCTCTTCCCTGAACTACTGGCAGAGAACTTAGGACTTTGTAGGCACTAGGCTAGTCAGAGGGTTGTGAGACAAGAGGCGGGACAAGCCGCGCTTTCTTCTGGGCACATGGTTGGGTTCAGCGTGTGCCTCTCACCACGGGTGTCAATCACTCTCACCTGCCTGCCTCCTGAATGTGCTGTATCATCAGCCCTGTATTGATGTACTTCATTTTGCTTTGAGCTGCAGAGACCTGCCTAGGAGTTCTCATCAGCCTACCAGTGCAAAGCTGGCAAACCCTGCCTCCATCCCACTGGGAAAGTATCTTAAGAGTTAGTTGAGCACCTACTGTGTACCAGCCCCAGGCTAACAGATGGGAACACTGAAAGAAGAGAATATCTTTGCTCTCTTGGAGAGTATTCCTGCTGGAGGTGATACAGCATTTAGGAAAAGAAAAGAGGAAATATCACTTTAGATAGTGGGAAGGGTCAGGATGGAAACCAGGCAAGGAGACAGGAACCAAACTTCCAGTATGAAGTTTTCTGCTACCAGCTGATGAGGAGAGAGCTCTGTAAACATTCAGGTGTGGTTTGCAAGTTTTCCCAGCATATGAGACCACTGAGAATCAGGAGAGTGCAGAGATTTTGGGAGCCAGGTGAAGTGCTGATGAGACCCCAGGGTGCTAGTCCAGCTGCCATGCTATTGTACAGTGAGTGATCTCCAGCCAAGGCACAGTCCTGAGCCAGGTGTTGGATGGGGAGCCAGTGGTAGTTGATGGGGAGGCTTGAGTGTAGGAGCTGGTGACTTTGGGTCTTCTCTGATGACCCAAACAGGCTATAATGTAGCTGGAGGGAATGTCTTTGAGGAAGTAGTAT
>JANBXA010000718.1:1135000-1275000 GCA_030556225.1 Cricetiscus sungorus
AAACGTAGTTCCTTCTGAAGTCATCTAAAAACTCAGGTCGAATCCAAAGCAACTTGGCAGTTGTTTGTTTTAGAGAAGCAGACCTTTCTCGGTGTGATTCCTTCAGCCCTTGATCTGAGTTACTTGATTATTCTCTGTGCATGCAGGTTAACGAGGCGGGGGGAGCTAAGGACTTAGCTGGTTCTACTCCCTAACAGGACCAGACTTCTCTTCCACCTTAGCTATAATCACTCGACTAGCAAACACACACACAGTATAAATATTTAAGAAAAAGTAAATTCCATTAAGCTGCCGTGTGATAGATGTACTGGTAGGTGCTTATCTTTGAAATATTAAACTCTAGACATTTATATCCATACAAAAAAGAGTTTCCTGCCATTTGATGAGAATTATGTGCCTGGCACTAATAAAATATTAAACTCCAATTTAAAAGATAAGTATCTTATCCACTTTTTTCATAATAAAACATTTTACTATGCTCAGGGAGGCCAATATGCATCGGAATTTCCATACAATACCATATTTACAAACTTTCATAAAAGTTTTGTGTCTGCATTTGTCAGCGGCTGGTTTTGCACTGGCGTCCTGATTATTCTCCCTAATGACCTGGTCTGCTTCAATAATGCATGATGGGAGGTGTACAGACAGCCTTTGTTTTGTGTAGGGTGGTTCTGTTTTTTTGGGTTAGTGGCTCTCCCTGTCAGTTAATGAAATTGAGGTGGTCACTAAGATTGCATTATCCTTTTCAGCCCCCATCATATAAATTAACGTCAAGCTGATGCGATGTTTCATGTTTAAAATAACGGCTACGAGTGTTAGAAATTACAGCCTGCAGTTTTCCTACTTGACAATGCATTATTTTTCAGCTGGAAATGTCAGTGTGTAACCTCTGCCAAGAATAGTGTGGAGAGGGCAATGAGTAATAAGGGTTAGTTATCAAATTTAGTGTCTTTTGAAACCCACCCAATGTTGTCAGAGTGGGGGTAGAGAAACAGCCCATGAGGATGTGGGAATTGATAGAAGCTACACTTCTAGGGGTCCCAGGCAAGAGTGGGAGTTGCCCTGGTATATTGTGGCCTGAAGGTCCTAAATAAAGATAGGGATGGCTTGATTTGGGTGAAATTCTGGGAGTCTCTTCCCTATGGGCAGTTCGGGGACCACACCAGTTAAACCTCCATGAATTCCCTTACATAAAACACCTTCAGATGGTCTTGCCTTATTGGACCAGTTTTCCAGATTTTCATTAAGACGCCGCATCCATGGCTGATACTTTGAAACCTCTGCTTTGGCTTAGAAATTGCTGAGTTAGTCTTCTGGATTCATCGGGAATGTTCCTGAGAGCTTAAGTCCGTTTGGACCTTCCATAGTGGATAGTGGATGCTCCTCCACCCCTCACCCCCGTGGAGTCACTGTGTCACTGTGACAAAGCTATTTCTATCAGCCACTCTTCCCTCTTCCTTCTTTGTTTTGATAGATGCCAAAAGACAGGATGTCTTAAAAAATGTAATTACTGAAGAGGGTGAAAAACCACAAGGCATTCAAAAATAACAAAAAAAAAAAAAATTGCAACAGGGGACTCTCCCATACATTCACCCTCAGGGAATAGAAATGAACCCTACATCCCAATGCTATGTCAATCAACTCATGAGCAAACACAATATTTAGCTTGGGGGGATCTGTGAGTGGTAAGACATGTTAAAGGCTTCTCACATCCCGAGACATTTCCCATTCTCAAAGTGACACCGGGGCCCTGAAGCGGTGTTCTGGTGGGTGAGCCCCACATTTGCACTGAGCTAAGGCACTTTTACCCATCAGAGAGTCGTCAGCTCAGGGAGACATGTCTGCTTCTCCTACAGACCACCACATGCAGGGCCAGTAGTGGCCAGAGTGTCCTGAGAACGTCACCGATTCAACACCTTCAAGTAGAGTGCTGACAGGGCGTTGCAGAGAGAGCAGAGGTGGCGATCCAAGGAGCTCTTAAAATAATAAGCAGCTCACAGCTACATAGATAGAGAGAGCAGGCAAGCAGGTGTGCTTCCGATTAGGTGCGTGTCCCGACCAAGTAAGTGGATATCCATATTCTGTCCTTGTTAGCACACAGGTCACCTATGCTGGTCAGAGGTCCTCTTAACTGGCAGTTGGCTGCTGTGTCCCTTCTTCAAGCTGCAGGTGCTAATTCCTGAACAGGATCTCTCCTCTCCCTTCTCTGTAATGAGGGGTGTTGAGTTCCTTATATTCTTTTGCAAACTGCTGTAGAAGCGTTGATGTGTCATGCATCCACTAATTATGTTTAGTATCAACCCACTTGTAGCAGCAGTGCCTATTAAGAGCAAAACAGTAGCCCCACACACGCCTGCTTCTTTCTCCCCTGATAGTTGGAAGGCATGTAATCTTCACCCCTGTCTTGCCAGGGTCCTGTTCACTCTGCTCTTTCTCTGGCTGTGGTCTGAGAGGTAGGCTCTGTCTTAGTTACATCGTGTTGACCGACAGCAGCTAAGGAAAGGATACGGTTGGTTTCAGTTCATCATGGAGGGAAGGCAATGCAAGAGGTAAAAGCAGCAACCTGGCCAAGCCTCGCCAGAGTAAGCCGCCTCTGGCGAAGGGCTCACTCATAGCCAAAGAACTATAGCATCCCTGGGGATGCTGCTTGCTAGCTGGCTTGTTCGTGGGCTTTTAATTCACTAGATTTCTTAGACTGCCTAGAACCACCAGCCACATGTGTTCTGGGACCTTGTGCACCAATTAGTAAGCCAGGTACTCTGCCCCAAGTCAGGCCCAGATCTGGGTAATCCCTCAACTGAGTCTCAGGGGACTCTAGGATTCACCAAATTGACAACTAAAGCAAGTAGGAGCAGGATCCTTTGTTCCTGGTTGGAAAAAAAGAGAGGAAGCCCCGTGGATGCTTGCCTCGGCCACCCACTAGCTGTGTGAGGTCAAGTGAATGTCCTAACTTCTCTGAGCTACTGTTTCTTTTTAGACCCTTCTGTAATATGGAATAAACCACACTTAGCAAGATAAATATCTCATGTTCTGTCTCCTAGCAGTGGGTCAGAGGAGGGAGGATGAGAAAAGGAGATGGCTTGTGACTTTGATTAAAGTGCATTATATACTTGTGTGAAAAAACCATATCCAGGTTTGCTGTTCTGTTCATTGAATATATGTTAATGGAAACACAGAGTCAACCATCTTTGCGCGTGCCAGTAAAAGGTGACCAGTACTCAAGAGGCTAAGGCGGGGTAAACACTAATTCAAGGCAATTCTGGGCCTCGATTGTAAGACACCCCGGAACACTAGAAACTGCTGTCACAGTAGTTCTACAAAGCTAGGCTCTGGAAAGTTCCCTCAAGACAGGCTTCTGTGGAGTGATACTGTCGGGCTTCGGCAGTGCCCTTTGGGGTGAGGCAGGTGTGGAGGCAGGAAGGGGTATCTTCCTTAAACAAAGGTTGGCCTACTCTGGGACTCCCTTGGAACTCTCTGGAAGTGAGCCCAAGTCTGTGGCATAAGACTTGGGTTCTGCTGTTAGCTGCTTTGGGTCTGTCAGGAGGGAGGTTGGCATAGTAATCAACACACACACACACACACACACACACACACACACACACACACACACACACACACACACACACGAGGAAGCAAAGCACACAGAAAGAGGCCCCGGAAAGTGACCTGGAGGAAGAGGAAACCTCCACAGCAACAGCAGTGACAAGCTGTGCTGCTCAGGGACGGGTCCTCCCCCCAAGCATTGGGAGCTGTCCTTAATGTCATGAAGGAGGAAGTTGTTCTGCCCCTCCCCCAGCTTCCCCTGTATGAACTCCTTTCTGTCTCACTCCTGCATGCCATGCTCTCCTGCAGTCCTCCACTGCAAGGCGCCATGCAGCTACAGACAAAGACTCAGGCCTGCTTAGCTCCAAAGCCAGGCCTGCTGTGTGACTGTGGGCAAGCTGTCTAACCTCTCTGAGCCTCCCACATCCCATCAATGTGGTGTCCATCTTGTAGCACCGTAACGAGCATTAGCTCACTATACTCTAAGGAGAACTGTTAATGGTTCTCCACCTGTGGGTTGACCCCTTTGGGTCAAATGACCCTTTCAACAGAGGTCACATATAACATATCCCGACTGTCAGATATTTACATTATGATTCATAGCAGTAGAATGACTACAGTTATGAAATAGCAATAAAATAGTGGTGTGGTTGGGATCACCACGACATGAGGAGCTGTATAAAAGGTCACAGTATTAGGAAGGCTGAGAACCACTGGTGTATAGGCTTTGTGTGACTTTGTTCCTGGGCTATAGAGCATAGGAAAATGCAGATCCTGGGCACATTTTTGAAGACCGGTCACCTGCGATTCTCTAGGAAAGAAAGAACATCTCTTGCCTCTGCCCTTGGACCAGTCAGGCTCAGGCTTGTCATCCGCCATGTCCCAGGAAGCTTCCCATTTCTCACCCCATGCCAACTAGAGTCCAGTCTGTGCTGGAAATTACCTGGGTTTGAGAAGGAGAAGACTCTGAGACTGTTCCATCCTGTGAGCACAACAGGACTTAAAGGGGACATCTGCCATGCCAGCCACCTGCTTAAGACGGATGGCTGCTATGCCTGCTTTGAGGCTGCACACAGAAGGCCCCTCCTCCACCGCAACACTCCATACACCGTCTAGACTTTAAGGCTTCTTCGCTACCTCTGCCCAAGCTGAAAGGAAAAGGGAAGGAAGTGTTGCACAGCCCACCCATACATGGTTTACTGCTGGCTTCCCGCACAAGCATCTCCTCAGGAGGACGAGAGCAAACTCTTAGAAAGGCAGGGGTCAGGTCGGAATCATCTTGGCTCTTGGAGTGGCATCCTGTCATGGCAGTCATTCTTGTGACCTGCTGTCTGGCAGTGTGGTGTTTATAGCACTGCTCTGGTATTGTCCTGTGAGATCCCTCTGTCTGTCTGGAAAACCGAGAGGCGAGAAATATAATCCTCCACACCAGGCTTTTCCATTAAGGAGTCCCCTAGAAGGGGTGCCAGGCATGAGGGCTCACATTTGCAGTCCCAGCTATTCAGGAGGCTGAGGGAGGAGAGCCACAAACTCGAGGCTAGACTGGGCTACTGAGTGAGTCTCCACTTAGACAAGCTAGTGAGAAACTCTTTCAAAACAAAAAGGAAAGAGACAACTGGGGCTGTAGCTCAGTAGTACAGTGCTTTTCTAGCGGGCAGGAGTAGTTTGTTCCCAGTAGTTTGGAAAGGGGTAAAAGAAAGGGGGGGAGGAATGGGAGGAAGGGAGGATAATGTAAGAAATTAAAGAAGGAAGGGAGGGATGGGTGTGATGACACACACCTTTAATCTCAGCACTCAGGAGGTAGAGGCAGATAGATCTCTGAGTTTGAGGCCAGCCTGGGCTACAGTGAGTTCCAGGACAGCCAGGGCTACACAGAGAAACTCTGTGTAAAGCCTGGAAAAACCAAAGGAAAAAAAGTGGGGGGGGGGAGTTAAAAGGGAAAGAGAAGGGAAGAATGAAAAGAGGCAGAGAGAGAGGGGAAAGACAGAAGTAGCGAGAAGGAAAGGAGAGGAGGAGGAAGAGAGGGGAAGGAAAGAGAGAAAGAGATTGACTGGTGGGCTGGTTGGTTAGTTGGTTAGTTGGTTGGTTGGTTGGTTGGCTGGCTGGCTGACTGATTGGTTAGTTGGTTGGCTAGCTGGCTGACTGGTTGATTAGTTGGTTGGCTACCTGGCTGATTGGTTGGTTAGTTGGTTGGCTGGCTGGCTGGTTGGTTGGTTAGTTGGTTGGCTGGCTGACTAGTTGGTTAGTTGGTTGGCTGGTGGGCTGACTGGTCGGTTAGTTGGTTGGCTAGCTGGCTGACTGGTTGGTTAGTTGGTTGGCTGGCTGGCTGACTGATTGGTTAGTTGGTTGGTTAGCTGGCTGACTGGTTGGTTAGTTGGTTGGCTGGCTGGCTGACTGATTGGTTAGTTGGTTGGATGGCTGGCTGGTTGGTTAGTTGGTTGGCTGGCTGGCTGACTGGTTGGCTAGTTGGTTGGCTGGTACATTGGTTGGTTGGTTGGTTGGTTGGTTGGTTGAGAACTGTCCCTGTCACCCCTGTGTTAGAAACTAGCCTTTACACACTCTGCCATCTAAGCTAAAACTAATCTCCTGATAAATCTGAGCCCTCCTTTCTGTGTGACAGGGGCAGGATGGGTGGCTTCTGCCTGCAATTTAAGGTAAAATTAACGCATATGCTCCTTCAGTATTTTCACAGTGTGCGAGCGACTTGCAGGCAACGTGAGTGTTTCCACACACTGCCTGCTTGAGAAGAAGATTTGCATATGCATTAAGGCCACTTTATCAGAAGGCACACACAGAGGAATGACACATCTCACTGACAGCGCCCGGGTGACGGATAACTCCACACAAAACATACAGTTGAGAGGGGAGGAGGAGGAGGAATGGAATTAAGGGCTGGAGCAGGGGCACCATGCTCTGTGAGGGAGGCACAGATGAGATCACTGGACTCACTTCCTGGTGCATGTGTGCGTGCTTGCATGTGTGCATGTGTGCATGTGTGTATGTATGCGTGTGTGCGTGTGTGTGTGTGTGTGTGTGTGGTGTGTGTGTGTGTGTGTATACACGTGCATGTGTGTGTAAGTGGGAGGGTGCTGCACCACTGCACCAAGACCAACTCAATGCTGGGACACCATGTCACTCTTAAACAGGGACCCTGAAGGTTTGGTTTTGGACATTTGATCCTGGCCACTTTCCCATTTCATCACCTCACCTGGCTCAGGTGCTTGCTCACCTGGGTGAAGCCTGTGACCACCAAGATCTCTTTATCCAGAATGCTCTCCCGACCTACCCCTGAAGTTTTGGATGCTCCCCCTCTTGGGCCTTGTGAGTATGCAAATAGAGAGATGGAGGAAACTACAGGTGGGGGTGAAGGATACAGTGTCATCTAGAATGGTTCTCAGCTTCACCAGAAGAACTCTCAGGAGGGTCTGAATCCCTAAGGTCTCAGTCATGCATTTGGGTATCTTTCTTCACTATCAATAAACACTCCCCCTCCTCCCAGGGTTCCCCCTTATTCAACCCATAAAGACTTAGATCTCCTTTCCATAAGTTGAATGCTTGAATGTTCGACAGATTTTAACCTTCTTGAGAAGGCCTTTTGTGATAGTACCTGACTCAAAACATATCATAAGTACTGTAGCCTCATTTGCAGAACTTAACTGTTCTTAAATTTACCCAACTCATCCATCCATCACCCATCCATCTATATACTCATCCCTTCTTCCATAAATGCATCCATCCACATTTTGATGATTTGTCTCCTCCATGTCTAGAGGGATGAACACAGGGGTGTGGTCTGCCCACTATCACCCTATCCCACATCTAGAAATCTACATCAATGGGTGTATGGGAAATGGTTTGGTAAAAGAATGCCTGTCCAGGCTGCTCCAGGATTTCTTGGCCTTCTGTGTATGCCACTTACTTCTCTGCAATTACAAGCCTCCTACTGAGCAACTAGAGCTCTAATAGGCTTGTGCCATTGTCCAGCTTATGTGTTCCAGCCTCAGGACCCAGGATAGGTCTAAGGTCCAGTCAAGAGCAAGGTGGACACAGTCCTTCAGTTGCAGATCAGTATGTGCTGTTAACCACTGAACCATCTCTCTAGCCCCCTTTATGAATGTTTTAACTGATGCATACATACATAAGAGTGGAATATGCTAGTGGAACACCATGTGATGTTTTCATAAGCATACATCTTGTGTTCTGTTTAAATTGAGGTAAATATATCCATCTTCTCCGAAAGTGATTATTTCTTCATTCAGAAAACAAATATTCAAAATCATTTCTTCCTGCTTTTTTAGCTGCCCAGTGCATTCTGGGTACCTACAGTTACCGTCTTTCCTTAGCATGCTGTGATGCCAGTGATTCTTCATGGCTCTGCTCATCCCTCTGCTGCCTAGGCTACTCAGCCTCTAGCAATATTACCTACGCCCAGCCCCTGAGATCAATGTCCTAAATGCCATATCTTTGAGAAGCCTTGCAGGGCTCAGCCTTCTGTATCTGGTTTATTTCATTGAGCATTGTGATCTCCAGTTCTAACCATGCTGCCAGGTATGACAGAACTTTGATCCTGTCTATGGCAGGATAAAATTATTATCATATATAGATAAGTGCTGAGTTTGGCAGACTGTCTTCTTCTTTGTGAGTTTGTGGACCTGGCTTCTTTGGGGAATCTCAGGCACATTCTGGCCAACTTTCCCCTCAGAGATATAGTGCCTGTGTGGTAATTCAGGAGCTGCCCTGGTCCCTGTATCAACAAAACTGCTGACCAGAAATGCTTGCCCACGACTGAGCCTTGGCTGCTCTTTGTGGGACTTTCCAGTGCTGCCACAGGGCTACACCTGCTAGACCCATGCATACTCTGTCCCCAAGTCATCTTCTACAGGGCAAACAATGCAATGTGCATCAAGCATGGGAGGGTGGGGGTAAGCAAATTATATGCAATTAACTGAATTAGGCTTGTAATTAATCACATCAGTCAGTGCTGCCTGTTCATATCACTCAAACTTGCTGTCTCTTTTCCAGTGTGCTTCTCAAGGATAATTTGGCCAATCAGAGGGTATATTAGGTCCCTTGACAATCTTACATTCTACCCCTAACCCATCTTTAAGCCAATGCCCAGCTGAGGCCCTTGGCTGCTGGTTGGAGAATATATGCTACTACAGATTACAGGGATAAGGGAAGTGGTTGAATGTAGTTAACCCTACTGTAGTATTTAAGGTGGTCGGGGTGCCTGGTACCGGCAAGTTTTAGATTCTTTGCTAAATACCCAACCTAGAACTTCATTGTTTCATTAAGAAATTGCCTCATCACTGGCCTCATCACTTGCCGCTGCTGGGTCCATCTCTGTTGAGATGTATTTCCCCCGCTGTGAATGCTGGGAGGATGGGTGTCTTCACTCTCCCTACCTTGGGAGCTCCCCTCTGTCTCAGAAGTGGGTCTGTAATAGTTGGAGTACTCTTGGCCATCCTTCACTTGGAATTTATGGGGTAATTTCAGCAAAACCGAGACCTTGTACAGCAGTTTCCATCTTTCTCAAGGCTGCCTCTCTTTCTTGATGCTGGAGAATGTCCAATTATTCCTTCTGGTCTCTTTGGATGTGAATTGTAACAGATCAGCCGAGAGTCGCAGTTCAACATTGTTAAGCTTATCAATATAAATATAATGTTAAACCCCTTTTAGATAATTGGAGCTATGTGTGAAAATGTGACCAATTTGTGCATAAATTGGTCCTACACGTCTTCCTGGCAGAAGCAGAGAAAGAGAGAGGGAAAGAGAGACCAACCATATGTAAGAACGGATCACTTCTGCTCAGGGACTCTTTCCACACCTTGAATTCAAGATCTGGTTTCCTGGCTGCTGGCAGTTGGAAACCTGCACAGGTTTTGCAAGCGCATGAGGTCCTTTGCCCCCCTTGAACCAAATCCTACCATACTAGAGGCTCTGAAATAGTATCAACAAGGCACTCTCCAGTCATATCAGTGGGGAGCTTGCAGACCGTCTTGAGAATTAGACATCTCGACTTGGCCAGATACCAAATTCAAACAACCAACTGGAGAGGCTGACGCCCAGGGAGAGAGGAGAGGGTGCAGAGGGGAATCCTGGAATCAGTTCATCAGGCTTGGAAATCTTGCTACCATGTCGGGATGCTGGAAAAGCTCATTCTCCTGGCTTCATGCTGTGTGAACGTGCATGTGTGTGTGTCTGTGTGCCTGTGCGCATGCGCATGCTTGACTCCCTCTGGGGTGGGGGAGGCAAGGGAGGGTGGGAATGAGCAAACCCTCTAGAGCAAGTTAAGGGACCAGAAGTTATTACAAAATGGCTTCTAGCATTCTGCAGCTTAAGAAATGTGTTTAGCAAAAATCAATGCTTCTAACAATACCAAGTGAAATATTGTTCTCCAAACTCCACCCGTCAAGAAGTTCAGGTTCTTAGGAGACTGAGACTCAATAGAAAACACCACAGATACAGAAAGGAGAGAGCTTCATCTGAGGCCTAATGTGTAGCATGGTGTTTCAAGCAATTTTCCCACCTGCAGCCTAGCTGCAGTAAAAGGAGTGAAGAGACTCACAGAGTCTCACAACTGGTTATGAAACGGTGTGGTGACTCTGAGTTGCCTGGTCAACATGTCCCTGGGGTGGGGAGACTTCAGGCAGGCGAGGGCTTGTCTGTGGTCTTGAGATGCTCACACCTGTCTTTGAGAAACAAACAGGCTTCCTGGATACTGGACAGAGCTCAGCCTTTCTCGAAAGTAGAGCTCTTGTTCAGTCCATTGCAGCTGGCTGGAGACAGAGCTTGCTTCCTGTAAGGCCCCAGCTTGACCCCTGACTCCTGGAGTGCTTTGGGCAGGCATTCAGAGAAGCCTTCCACAACCAAACAAGTACCCAAGACCTTGGCCCTTGAAAACAGAGTTGTTTCCAAAGGACTCTAGAAGGCTGTGAAGATGTCTATTTCTGGACCCCAACCCAGTGACCAAGCACCCTAAGCTCTCCACCTCTTTCTTCCACACGAGGGAGAGGAGATCAGAAAGAGCCATTTTGGACATCAAATGCTCTGTTCCCACATTGAGACTAGTTAAACAGACATGAATCAGGAAACATATGGATCCAATTTTGGTTTTAAAATTAATGGGAAAACACATTCTCATCAAACTCAAAACAATGAAAAATATTTTTAAGCAGGCAAAAAATCCAAAATACAGCTGGGTTTGCCCAGCTCTACGAAGAATTCCTGGTGCCCATGATCTCTTTCCTGGGTTTTGGAGAGTAGCAAGTGGAGACAAAGGATGTATGGGATAAATTAGGGCAGAGGTGGTTAGATGCAGGTTTACATTGGGAAAGACCACCCAGGACAGACACCTTAAAAGGTGTTGTTGAGCTGGGTGGGTGGTAAGTACCTGCAATCCCAATATTCTGGAGGGTCGTGAGTTCAAAGCTAGCCTGAACTATGTAGTAAGACCCTATCCCAAACATGGCAGGTGAAGAGATGGCTCAAAGGTGAAGGAAGAGACAGCTTGCCACTCTTCCAGCAGATCAGGGTTCAGCTCCCAGCACCAATGCGGTGCCTCTCCTCTGCCTGCAACTCCAGCTGCAGAGGGGATCCAACAACCTCTGCTGGCCTCCATAGGTAACACATGCTTGTGGTATACACTCGCACAGACATAGACATGTAAATAGGAATAAAAATACATCTTAAAAAAATTAAAGCAAAAACCCAAATATTGCCTTGCAGTTTAATCTTCGCCATCACATGTTCTGGAGGCACAGCTGATGGGGCGGGTCTCATCTGGTCATACCTAGGGATGTGCCACAGTGAAAAGGGTTCAGACATGTCTCTGGTGGTAACCTGGGGGCATTCACTAGCCAAACTATCTCATGCAATGAGAAAGAGAATAGCAAGTTCCTTGGCTGTCAGTCTTTGACCTCATGCTACAGGGGAACAGTTTATCCCAGCCTGTCTTGCCCTGGGAAAACCATCCCTTCTCTTCCTCCAGCCCTCCATCCCTGGATCTTTGCAATCCCAGTCACTCCAAGCGGCCTCCTGAGATGTCTCTGCTGAACCAGAGCCATGGCCAGCACCCCAGCAAGCCCTGCTTAAGGATCAGGCCTGAGGCCATCTGTTGACAGGAATAACGTCAATGGGAGGGGCCGGTTGCTGCCACCTCAGTGGTCCTCAGCCAGCCAGTCTGGAGCCTTTAAATTGTTGAGTCTCCCTGGGTTTTCTGGTGGGAGAGCATGGCTGGACTGTGTCCTTGGTGTCCCTCTGCAGATGGCCTTGCTTCTTTAAGGACAAATCAAAAGAAGAAAGCTATCAGTTGTAGCGGTTGTCAGTGTTCTTCCCAGTTCTCTTTTGGCTTCTCCTGGACGTCAACCACCGCTTATTTGCACATTGCTTTTCTTTCTTGTCTTAAGACAGGGTCTTGCTGCACAGCCTAACCTGAAAGATTGATGATCGGGGCTCTTGAGGGACAGCGAGACAGATTTTGGGGGACGAAAGAAGTTTATTAAAAGACTTACAGGCAATAGCATGGCTCTAAAGAGAGCTCATGGCCTATCATCAGAGACAGATGCCACTGTGGGTGCTGAAGAAAGGAAGTCGGAGCCCGCCTGGCAGAAGGGGAGCTCTCTTCTTGTACCATCCTGAGGTACAAGCCTGTAGTGAGGCTCTGTGGTTACCCAAAGGAGAAAGGGGAGTGAGGATCAGCTTGTGTGTGATCACCAGATTTGATGTAAACTCACTTCTTGTACCCGGAGGACTCCTAAGTAGAGGCTCACAGTCCGTATCTCAGTAGGATGCCTGTCCTTCTCCATGTGAGGGAGAGGCTGCTTCAGGTATTGCGGCCTGAGAATCAGCTGGGTTCTAACATAGTCTTACCTAGGCCAGCTTTGAAAATGAGCTTCTACTGACTCAAACTCCAGGGTTCTAAGATCTCAGCTGTGTACTACAGCCCTCTGCTCTGTCCCAGATGGCTCACCGCCATGAATGCATGTGTGTGTGTGTGTGTGTGTGTGTGTGTGTGTCTGTGTGTGTGGTGGGGCTCCAGCATGGCCACAGACACATGTGGGCAGGAGTGTGGGCTCCAGCATGGTGTCTAAAAAGCACCAGTTTCCAATCACCTTGTCACCTTGATGTGCCCCCTCTCCACCATCCATGCCTGGTGTCTGGGAAATGAGGCGATAACGGTTTCCAACCAACGGACTTGTTTTAGAGATAAGAAAAAAGTTAATACACAGGAAACATGTCATCGGGCTGCTAGCACATCCTAAGCGTGAAAGAAAAGTAGGTTATCCTGTTGCCCCTGCTTCCTTTTGGCAGTGTTTAGATGTGCCCGGGTATCTCCTGTTAACCAAAGAATTCGTTATCAATCTCCCTGCCCCCGTCCACTAACTGCCACTATAAAATAACTCTCTGTGTGCGAACAGAGAACATGGATTTAATCTTTGTGAGTTCAACATCACTCGGCAAAGAGCATCCTACTCCTTAACTCACGGGTGAAGAGAACACTCAGTGGTCATACTATTTGCTCTCTGGACAGTTTTGTCCCATTAAAGCAAGGTCTAGTGTTCCCTGAAAGAAGACACCAGCCTGTTCTTGAGAATTAGACCCATAACCCAAACTCCTCCATCATGCCCAAGCTTCCAGACCATCCCAAATGGCAACCTGTGAGCACTGGGCGGAAACACACCTCATCAAACCACTACACTCATATCCACCCTCAGAAAGTGCCCCCTCTCAATTCACTCTTGTGTAGTGGGATATTCACTGTGTCTGCTTCTGTGGCACTGACCACACCCATTGAGGGGTAGAGCCAGGGGCGGAAGTGACCTGTGGGGCTTGGTCTCAGAAGGAGGCGGAGAACGCTCTTTCTGGCGGGACACGGAGAGAGGAGCATCCAGTTTTATCTGCTGTGTTCATCTGTCTGTGTTGTGAGTTGTTTCTCCCTTAATAAACATCTATTCGGCCTATTTGTTTATCCTGACCCTTATTAAACTGCAATACTCTTGCTTTCGGATTTATTTTGGTTTTGTTGTTTTAGAAGAGATGACTATAGACATTTATCTCTTCTGCCTAAAGTCTCTCCCTTAGTCCTGTGCTCTTTCAACTTAGCCCATTCCATCCCATTTCCCTTCATCAAATCTTCTTGCCCTGGACCATCCCAGCCACTAAGCCCCCAAGCACAAGTTTCACTCATTTGACCTCATTTTGGGTGCTTATAGCCCATAGGATGCCTTTCTGTGCTCTTTCAGTACCACCCTACCCTGAGGAGACCCTCCTGAGTCCTCTGCCCCTGCAGATGGAACCCATGCAAATGTGGATAATCTATAAGATTATCCTGTAGGATAATCTATAAAATTATCCTATAGGATTATCTTACCTGGCTGCTGACCTGGGCTCACCCTCTCCAGCCTGGCCCTTCAACTCCATGCCTGTCAGGCTGCCATCTAAGTATCTTTACATCTTTCAAGCTGCTAGCCCCACCCCACAGGAGTCCTTGCATCTCTGTAATGAGAACAATGTCCTGTGGTTATCCTTAACCCTTTCCTCCCGATTACATTGCTCCTGTATACATATCTCTTAGGCCACACATTTCTTCAGCTTTACTTACGTCACTCTGTCCCTAACTACTGTACTCCTTCCTCTGGGTCACTGCAATCACCTACCATTCTCATCGCTAATCCACCTGCCACTCTTCCAAGGTGAGACCCCGTTCTCAGGGTCTCTCATCTCCACTGAAAACCCATACCTCATTTCCCATGGCCGGAGAATAGTGCCCAAACTCCACTCTAGTTTCTATGAGCTTGATCTCAGCATCTTATAAAATTACCAGTGGTGTCATCCATCTCTATTGTCCTCCAGGATACAGCTGTAGGGGGTTCACCAGACTTTTGTTGTCTTAGTGGTTTAGCACTTGACTTCTTTATGTGGACTTAGGGAAAGATTGTGAGTCTATACCCAAAGCGACATAGCTATATCCATTCTGTATTCACTGGCACATAACACCGGATAATACAACTCAGACCTAGCCTGATAGGTGTCCAGTAATGGATCCTCACAATCCTTGTGTAGGCCATGACCTGATTTCCACTGATTTCTGACTTCAACAGGCTTTTAAGTCTTCCTGTCTCTTGTTAAGATTTTCCATTGAAGTTAACTAGAGTCTATCAGATGTCACAGTGAAAATCTCTAACATTTTGATGGGATGTCTTACGACCTATGCAACGTGCAGTGCATGCAGAAGACTGTGTGCACATACCCCAATGGGGCAACATCTACTTCTTCATTACACCTAGATGTAGTGAGTCCTCCTCTGTCTATAGCCTTTTTCCGCCTTCCTGACTTAGATCTAAAAACCCTGGAGAGGACTTTTGTTCTTTTCTTTACCATAGCAGTTGTCACCCTTAAGTGTGATTGATGGATAACCCACAACTTAAAAAGAAAAAAATGTTCACTCACTCATTTATTTCCTTCTTCATTTAATTAAGAAAATTAGTTTTCATTCTTGCTCATGAAGTACTATCTGGATTCTCCTTTCAACTCAGAAGTCTTGGGGGGGGGATGAGTCCAAAAGCACCCTTCTCTGAATGGCCCACCCAATTTGTGCTAGAGCCCATTTCAACCTGCTCTTTCTAGAAGTAGCTTACAACAGCCACCCACAAACCTGGATTCTGTCCTGGAAGGAGAAGATCTGTGATATGCCACTTTGTGGAATGTTCCGGAAAGGTGCCACAGAGGCACTTGACTGAGAATCAGCTAGCAATGAACATCTGCCAGAAGCACTGAAAGAAAAACACTGTGTGTGGGGTGACATGAACAAGAAAAAAACCAAGAAGCAATAAGGATTCGAAGGTGTCAGTCTGTCCCAGTAGAATGTCAGCTTTAAACAAAACTGGGTCCTTCTGTCATCCCTGAATCCCTAGGCCTACAGCAATGCTTACCCTTGGACATAATATCTCAGTATGCATTTCCTAATTGATTGCTTGATTCGTTGATTGGATATTACTAACTTGCCTATTACTTAAAGTAAAGAAACATGGTAAAGTAGATAAGCCAACATCTTCGTACTTCAAGAAAATGAGAGTCAGGAAGAAAAAGGTCAGGAGAATAAAATGGGAACAGTCTCAAAGTGCTACTGCCTGAAAACGGACAGTGTGTAACTGTCATGATGGCATCATAGTTAGCATCAGCTGTCAGGCTGACATAGGAGTAGAGTCATTTGGGAAGAGGAAGCTTCAACTGAACAATTGCCCATCAGAGTGCCCTGTGCCTGTGCCTGTGAAACATCTTGATTGTTAATTGGTGTAGGAGGGCTTCCTCCGGTAGGTGGTGCCATCCCTAGGCAATTAGTCCTGGGCAGTATAGAAAAGCCAACTGAACAAGTCAGAGGGACCAAGCCAGCAAGCATCACTCTTCCATGATCCCTTCTTAGTCACTGCCTCCAGGTTCTTGCCTTGACATCCGGCAAGAATACTTTATAAGCCAAATAATCCCTTTTCTTCCGAAAGTTGGTTTTGACCAGTGTGGTAGTTTAAATAATAAGGCTGGGGGATTTGAATACTTGGTGTCTAGTTGGAGGCCTTTTGGGGAGGACTGGGAGGTATGGCCTTGTTGGATGAAGTGTATTGTGGGGCAGGCTTAGAGATTTCAAAAGGCTCCTGCCATTCCCAGTATGCTCTCTGCCTCCTGATTCTGATTTTGAGATGTGAGCTCTCGGCAGTTCCTGCTTCCAGGACTTTGCTCTGCCATCATGGACTCTGTCTGTCCCTCTGAAACTGTAAGCCCAGTTAAATGTTTTCTTTCATAAAGTGCCTTGGTGTGGCATTTCTCACAGCAGTAGAAAGTAACTAAGTCAGTCAACATTGTATTATGACAACAGTAAAGCAAACTACAGCATATAGTTTGGGGGCTTTCGTGGTGTCCCTTAAATGGCTCTAATCCCTTTTGAAGCAGGGTGACATAATCTATTGCTCTTAAATTCTCCCAATGTGCTTTTTAGAGTCAGAGCCTGAAGATTGGGGACATGGTCTTCTTGTCCTTTCCACTCCACCATCCATGGATCCTTATCCTGAAGCTCTTGTTATTACTACTTCCTGTCTGTTCACTTCCCATGGCCTCCTGTGCTGCTCTTGGTGTCCACCCCCCACTAAAATTTAACACCTTTCATGAAATTTCTGTGTAACACCCCATTTCATCTTCTCCCACCTACCTGCAATTACCTTCAAAGCCCAATAGAGAACTCATTAGGTTCTATATTGATTGTTGCTCCTCCATGTTGAATTATATGCAGTGAAGTCTAAGACATGACAAAGTTCAAGGACATCCAATGTATTCTTGTATATAAATCAAGATACTCCAGTTATTATTGACTTCATTTGGCAAAGGCTCAGAGGTGTTAGAAAGATGAGTAGACTTGTTTTATGGGGGTATATTACTTTTTCCTCACCATTGTGAAAAAAAAATGCCTGACATGATTGGCTTACAGGTAGGATTGTTTGTTTTGGGTTATGGTTTCAACGTGCTTTGTTCATAGTCATTTGGCTCCATGTACTTGGGCAGAATATCATGGTAGCAGAAATGTGTGGCAAAGTACTTCCTTTGTGGCAGGCAGACATAGAGAAAGGGTTATACAGAAAGAGGCCAAGTCTTGATGAGAGAACATGGTACCAATGAATGTCTTCTTCCAACTTAGGCCCTATCTTATTCCTTTTACTACCTCCCAATGACATCATCATTTTATAGTCCGTACAGGGATTAATTAATTCATAAGGTCTGAGCACTGATGGCCTAGTTGTCTCTTAAAAAGTCATCATCAGCAAACTCACAGGGCTATTTCACTGATACCTTCATCTGCTTTTGATTCAACAAGGTTGACAAATTTGACCATTTGCTGAGATTCAAATGAAGAGGAAGAGACTGTGATGGCAGGTTTCTATCAAGGTGACATTTTCAAAGCTGGGTGGACTTCCTAACCAGTCGTTGCCAGTCCTTGATCAGTGGCAGTTGGAGGAAATTTCCAGAGGGATTGTTGAGTGCCCATATGGAGGGTTTCCCATGGCTGGTCATTTCTCAGGACTAGTACGGGTTAGGATAGAGGTAAGACTGGCTGCCATGGCCCAGCAGTCTCTCAAGTCTGCAAGCTCAGTCAAGGGCTGCCAGGATGCAGAAATCATGTCTCACACCTTCCTGGTGTGTGCTCCATTTCTTGGCATGCAGCCAATGTTCAATCCCACTTCCAGCCTTAACATGATGACTTGTTGAATCTGCTTTGGGGGTAGAAAGGTAACTTCACAGATACACATTGAAAGTGTGTGTGTGTGTGTGTGTGTGTGTGTGTGTGTGTGTGTGTGCTCTCGAGGGCACGCACACACACACCTGTATGTATGTGTGTATACATGCATATGTACATTCTTAAACTCTTGTATCTGGAAAGTGTGAATGGTTGCTATAAGAAAGAAACATCAACGGATCTGTACGGTTCTGGCCTCCCTTATGTATGCCTCAATGACTAGCAAGCTGGTTTGAGGGAGTAAGTCTTCAAGGATGGGGCCACTGAGGGAGATGGAGTCAGAAGATGGACAGTGTCTTACAGATATCCAGTCTGGAAGCACCTCCCACAAGACACAGCTGAGCTCTGATGGTTTCCAAATGAGCATACAAGGCTTCCCAGCATAGGGAGCTCTGACTGAGGCAGGATCTGCCTGGCAGATTTGGGTGACTGGAAATGAGGCAGAGAAAAGAATACTGCCAGAGTGCCTTTAATGGGGGCTGAAGTGGAAACTTCCTGTTGCAATTGTAGGGCCCACATACAGCTGTTCCATTGAGAATTTGATAGTGGGACCCACACACAGCAGGAACATTTTTGGAAAAGCAGATGCTCTGGAAGCATTTGTTGACTTGGAAGAATCTCACTGGGAGAGAGGTGTTGAGATAGTGACTTCCTATGTGGTCCAGGCCATACTTGGTAGGTCCACTTGAACTTCCAGAGTGCTGGGATGGCAGGCCAGCAGCACCACACCCGTGAGTGATACAGATCTTTAGCAGAGTACCATCACCAGGCACCTCAGTCCCCGTTGCTTCAGGAGTCATTCTGCATCTTGGTTACAGCCTGAATGTGAGTGGTGATGATGATACAGTAGTGAGTGCTGAAAACTGGCATTGGGTGACGGTCATCCTTTGATGAATTTGGATGGTGTTGGTTAACCTGGTGAGCCTCTGAGGATCTGTGGTGTTGGAGGTAGGGTGATAGTCCATATAGCCCAACTCCTTTGGCCTTTGGTAAGCTTGATATTAGGTATTAGGAGGAGAGTACAGCAAGAGTACTTGACTACCTCTATAAACACAACTGTGCCCAGGGCAACATCTCTCCAGCTGCTGGTCATAACTTCATAGATCCGATGGAATTTTTTTTTCTTCTCTTCAAATGAAATGACAGCCAGCAATGGCTGGTCTTTTAAGAAATAGGCTTTGAAGTGCTCTACATATTTCTACAACAAGCTTTTATCCATTTGGCTAATCTTCTTTATCAGTCGCGGAGGACAGGGAAATGGTCCTGTGATTAGATCTAGCTCAGAGACTGGGGGAGAGAAGTGGAGTTTGAGCTACTTTCCAAAGCACAGGCAAAGAGCATCTTTTATAGAAATGATGGAGTCAGAATGGGAGAACAGAACAGCAGGGTTAGGAGGGACCACAGAGACTCTAACCTCACAGTTACCAATGTGGACCATCCCAACCAGGGGCCAGCATCTCTTGGGGGAAGTGCTGCTGTGTGCACATGGTTGCTGAACCAAATTTATCATGATGCCTTGTCAAGTGCAATGTACCCTCTGCAGGGATCTCTGGATTGACAGTGGCTGGGAGCTAGGATAATGAAGCAGGCTTAGTGTAGCAGTGTAGAACTTAAATCTAGGACTAATCACTATTTGCTTTTCTTACAAAAGGAAGAAAAACAGTATTCAGAGGTTTCTTTTTATCAATGGCAAACAGGTTACAAGGCTCCCAAATCTAGAAATCCTGTGAATACCTAACAATATGCATTCTTTTGTCCTATGCATACATACCTAAGCTAAACTTTAATTCATAAATATAGATAGGCATAGTAAGAAGTTAACAGCTGGGGTAAATGTGTGTAGAGAGATGGCTCATGGTTTAAAAGCACTGGATGCTCTTGCATAGGATCTGAATTTGATTCCCAGCATCCATATTGCTGCTTGGGACTGTTAACTTCCATATCAGGGAATCTGACTCCCTCTTTTGGCCTCTGCAGATAGTACATGAGTATGGTACACAGCCATACATGCAGACAAAAAAAATTCACAACCATATTTTTTAAAGGAAACATTATATAAAAGAAATTAACACTCATAATTTAAGTAAAATAGAAAAAGGTAAAAAATATGTCACTAATAAAAGTCATATGAAATTATTGAAAATGAAACCTCAGATAGAGAAACTGCTACGCATCTTATGGGAAGTGGACATGGGATCCTCTAGTGGTGTTTTTAGATCAAGGTGCAACCGTAAGTGTCAGCCATAATAGAGATGAAGATGATGAGGAGAAAAGGCAATTGTCAAGCCACCTATTCAGCCTAGCTGTTCTCCCAGCCTGGAGGTACATCCTCTATGTCCTGAGAGTGACCTCCTATGGTCAGCTGCTGTTAGAGTACATCTAAATATGAACTCCATTGATATGTCCCATCTGAAGACTGTTTCAACCAATGTGGTCCTTGCTCTAGTGATACAGCATTCTGCTTACCTGAGTTTGGCTCTTGATCCTTCAGGCTCTCATCCCCCTCACAATAGAAGCTCAGACAGCAGGACCCACTCACCCTCAGACCATTGCAGAGGGTCGTTCCTTACAAGAAAGACCAGCAAAAGATGCTCTTTTGTTTACCCACAAAGGGCTCTTTGCTCTTATCTCAAAGTTGCACAGGGAGAGCTCAGCCAAAGAGGCAGGAAAACCCAGTGCAGCCTGTCATTTTAATGTCCTCCTCGAGCACACCACTATGCTAGCACACTCACACTGGGAGATCACCCCTGATTTTAAGTAGAAGTCTACATATCCATCATAAGGGCAGGATGGACTGGGATGCTGGGAAAGACGACACAAAGACACAAAGAACCATTGAGCTTCCTGCCAGGAGCTTCTTCAGAAGTATGTTTGCAATGGACTCTGAGCAGGGTAGACTAATTCCTGAAATACCCTGAGATCTGAGTGCCTGGGCTTCTCAGCCCTTCCCTTTGATGGTGGTTGCTTCCCGAAGCTCTCTAAGGTTCTTGAAATTTCAATAGAGAAACCTAGAGACCAGGGTTAGGCAATAAGTGTACCTGCAGAATTCCATTATTTCCACTAAAGGGCACACTGGGAACACAGCAGAAGGAAGGGGCTGTCACTCATGTGGATCCCCTGAGAACTCCCTCATGCCCAAACTTAAGATTCTACTCGAGGACTGAGCCTTCTTCTCTGGCTCCGCACACTGAAGATGGAAAGGGGGCTTGGGTCAGACCCTGATGTACACTTCAGATCTAAATGCCAGACTGGCTGATTGCAAGTGGCTCCAGAGCTCTGAGAAAATGTAAGACGTGGCCAAACCCTTTCATATCATAAGGCTATTAAAGGAGACAAAACATGTCAACAGGGGGAATAAACAGAGGTAGAAAGGGAATAACCCTCTATTAGTTAGCTTTGCATCTCTATGACCCAAAACATCTGACATAACTACTTAATGGATAAATTATCCATTGTACTTATAGATTCAGAGGGCTCTCGATCCATAATGACTTGGCTTTTTGAGTTTAGGGAGAGAGCATCTTGATGGTGGGATTGCGAGTCAGAGTTGCTCCTTCATGGGCAATAGGAAGTAGAGACTATGACAGGGAGGGGCCAGGAATAATATGACCCCATGGATATTCCTTCCATTCATCCTTCAACTGGGTGCAAATCCATAACATTCCCAGAATAACCCATAATAGTACTACTAGCTGGGGCCAAAGCATCGAGACACACAAGCCTATGAGTATGTGTCATATCAAGCCATAAGAAACCTGTGAGTCCCAAAGAGGGTATGGGGCATGTGGTGGTCTTCATGGCCTCTTCTGCTGCATGGCTTGTACTCAATGAGATGATTCAATCATGGCTTCTCCTACAGGCTGCCAAGTGCTTTGCATGGCCTTGGGGGAGGAGAAATTATGAGCCATGGTGAGTTGTTTTCCCAGGGCTTGGAGAGCCTTCACCTAAATGCCAATCACCAGCCCTTCTCTAACTTTTGTATGCAATGACCCTGGTTCACTTAAAATACTTTCTATACATACTTAGGGAAAGCTTTTGCTTTTCTATTTATTTATCAGTGTTGAACCCAGGGCCTTGACCATTTTAGACAAACACTCTTCTACTAATCCACATCCTCAGCCACCATTTTACTTATGGAGACACTGTCTCAATTAGTTGCCCAGTTTGACCTGTACTTGTGTATGTAGCCAGGCTGGACTCTGACTTTCTGCTTTCACACATCAGCCTCTGGAATAGCAGAGATCATAGGTGGGCATCACAAATGCTTTTGAGAACTGTGTGATTAAGTCTCATGACAACAGGAAGGGCAAAGCATCCCACAATGAGTCACTGAGTGGCGTGATTGTGTAGTTCCATGAACAATAAGGGAGAGTTACAGTGGTCCCACATCTTTTTCAACATTTAATATTATCAGCCCTTGCTATGTTACTCATTCATTCATTCATCCATTCACTCATTCATTTATTTTTGTGACGCAGGACAGGATCTTTCTTTGTAACCCAGGTCAGCTTTGAACTCTCGGCCCTCCTCAGTGTCAGCTGTTCTCCTGGGGGGACTGAAATGTCTAATTATGGGTTGTGTTTGCACTTCTTGAAGGGTCCCTGATCTCCAATCCCTTCTCATGCATTTATTCCTTAAATTTATCTTGACTTAAGTAGATTTTAAGTAGTCTTTTGCCCATTCTGTAGAAAGGTCATTTGTCTCCATATCAGTGAGTTCCGTGGATGGGTATTATAAATTCTTGTCTTGGTTTTCTTAATAGTGTTTCAATCAGAAAAGGATTTTAGATTTTATAGAGTTCAATTAATCATGATTTTTACTCATTTTATGTTTATCAGTGTTTTGACTGTGTGTACATCTCTGTAAGGGTATCAAATCAGCTGGATCTGGAATTACAGACAGTAGTGAGCTGCCATGAGGGTGCTGGAAACTGAACTGAACTCAGGTCCTCTGGAAAAGCAGACAGTGCTTTTAACTGCTGAGCCATCTCCTTAGCCCCATGATTTTTTACTCTCTTGATACAACTACCCCTTGCGAATGTTTTTGTAAATTATTTTTTTCCTAAGGGATAAAACTTTTCTAATTTTCTTTTCAATGTTTTATACTTATTTATTTAGGTGTGTGTGTGTGTGTGTGTGTGTGTGTGTGTGTGTGTGTGTGATGTGTGCCAAAGCTTGGCTTGTGTGTGGATGTCAGAGGATAACTCTTCTTCCACCATCTGAAGTCTGAGAATCAAGCCTAAGTCATAAGCCTTGTGGCAAGCTCTTTTACACATTGAGCCAGCTTGCTGGCCCTCATGATTTTAATAATACATTTATTTATAGGTTCCACTTTGCATTGTGCTTTTATATGCTATAATAAGGTCAGTGTTCATTCCCTTCCCCATCATTAGCCTGGACTATTTGTGAAAAGGGCTATTTTAACACCTCCCACTGAATTCCGCTGATACCCTTTGCCTGATGTCTAACCTATGGTAAACAATGGGTTACAACAATCACAGAAGACCATCTACTCCTAAGGTTGGTAGTGCCTGAGAGAGAAATGGGACTTCCCTTTTGAAGCAGAGGTGAGTGCCCAAGCTTTGGGCCTCGAGTGACAGAGGGACCAGGAATCTGCCTTTGCTAACAATGTTTCTTCCCACAGTGTGATGCCTTTCTCCTCTCCACTTCCTCCCTCCTTAGTATGAGAGACTTAACATAGTCAGAATCCCAAAGAACTTTCAAGATAGCAGGTAGACCAACACTGGGCCTTAAATACCCCAAGTGGGGAGAAACCGAAGAAACCACGTAGCGAACGTTCATTTGGAAAACCAAGGGAGAGGAGCCCAGTGAGACAAGTGACTCGCCCATACAAATGGGATTAGATCCCAGGCCTCACAAGGGCCTGCGACTGTCTGAAGCTTGCCTTCCTGACCGCAGCTGCCCTCTCAGGTGGCTAGTTGTGCACTGTGTACTGGACTTTTACAAGCTCTCTGGAGAACCATGTTCCCCAGTGAGACCTGACCTATACCAGGCTGGGAAAGCCGAGGGGGGAAGACATCTTTGTTAATGGCACCAAACCCATCTAAGACCTATTGGCTACTTTCTAATTGCTCCCAAACTGCACGATACTTCAGACCCAGGGTCTTCCACACCATTCAGGTCTCCAGGAACCCTGAACTTCTGCCTCATCTACAAACATATGGCTGTTAGTTCACTCCTATAGCCATGGCTGCATATGGAAGGTATGTGACTCCCACCACGCCCTCCACCCACCCCCAAGCAGTAGATGGGATAAGGTCCTACTTGCACGTCTTCAGGGTCTGAGTGCTAAAATCAAGGCTAGGTTAGAGGATCCTGCACCAAGATGGCCCATGGCCTAGGGAAGAATATCAGCCCTGGCAGTGGTAGTGTTCATCAGTGTCCAGCTCCCTCCTGTGCGCATGAGAAAACTGAATCCCAACAAGGACATGCTGGTTTCCCACCGTCATCCAGCCCAGCTGCATGAACTTTAACATAACAAAACTCAAACCCATGGGCCAACCTTTTCTTTAGTTTGATAAGATAAAACAGCAGCAACAAAATGATGTTATGTACTTGTAGGCTTTAGTTTAGACTTCATAATTGTGTTGGCATTTAAACACAAAATCACTGGATGCTATTGTCTACATAAATCCATCTATGCGGTGCTTTATGGATGAATTACAGTATGTGCAGCCAGTATGGCCTTCAAGATGTGATCTTTGTCTTACCCACATCTTAAAACCTAAGTTTGTATGAAAGAATCGAGAACAATATGTAGCTTTTCAATTAGAAATGTGTGGGGCATAAAGTGTGTGTGTGTGTGTGTGTGTGTGTGTGTGTGTGTGTGTGTGTGAGCATGCACGTGCATGCTCGTGCGTGCATGCATGCATGCATGCATGCATGCAATACATTTCCTACTTAAGCATTTTTTTCCAGCAACAAGCCACTTTTATTAAAATGGACAATTTTGTCTGAATTTACCCCCAGCACACAAAGGAAAAGGCACGAGGCAGTTGTTTATGCCAGAAAGTTTGCAGAAGAAGGAAGAGGATTGTAGAAAGTAGCACATATCCCTGAAATAGAACATCTGAAGGAGCTCGACAATGAGGTTTTAATTTGCAAAGCTTCCCCTACTCTTCCTCCCAGGCCACTATCATCCCTGCAGCTCAGCTCCTGGGAGCTGAGAGCAACCTGTGCTGTGTCCCTTTAATGCGGGTACCCCTCTGGGTTCTGTGTTTCCTTGGGAAGTGGCTGTGTACAGGGAGAGTGTAATTGGCAGGCTGTGACACTCCTGTCTGCAAGTGTCTTTCTAAGTGGAGAGCATTTCAGCCTTTATCTGGTGATGGCTGCTACCTGAGAAAGGCCCTGGGCCATCTCAAAGGGCTTGTAGCAGCTAATTGTGCCTGTTAGGACCAGCAATTAGCCGGAGATCTCTGGACTTCGAAGCTCCAACACCCACCAGCTTTCAGCTCGTTTCTCTCTCTTTCACTTAACTAGCCGAGCCTAATAGGGGTGGTGAAGGACAGGAGGTGAGGGGCAGTCATGACAAGAAAGGTGGAGCTGGCTGGGCCCTCATCCAACACCCCCCTCTGAGCCCTGCACTCCACCTCCTTGCAGGAGAAGCATCCAGAAGAAAGAGGCAACAGATGCCGCTCTCGTTGTAAATATACCCTATTTCTTGCAAAGCCAGGGCTGGCGTGGCATCCATCGGTACTGGGAGTCATGCCGCCCCTGTTTGTACAGTTTAAGTGCTAGTTGGAATATGACAATAAAAAACTAATTAGGCTCAGGTCATAAAGGAGATCGTACATGCCTGATGTCAGCTGGTTACTATGGGCACACGATGAGTTCATGGAAATGTGAGGCAGAATATCTGAAAATTAAGACAATAAATCAGTTTCATCGAATAAAAGACATGCATTTGCCCGTTAATTAAGGATAATAGTATCCTATAAGCTTTTGTGTACCATAGGTAATTTGTTATACTTGGCCATAATTATATACATTGGAAATTTAAAATTCAGTGTATCTTACAAGTAATCATGAATGCAGCTTTTCTTCTATTTCCAGAAAAAAGCTAAAGCCTCACATTTGCCCAATTCCACATGTAGGCTCACAGGATGGATCCTGGCCCATGGAATAAGGGTTAATTAATGAAGCTTCCTCACCTACTGGCTCGCCCTTAGAAGCAAGTCCTTCCATCCCATGCACGGTACAGACATTTATGGCTTTATATTTTAGCAAGCCACATTGCCCACTAATTTTATTCTTCTTTATAAAACAGCAAATCCTAATGTAATTTTAGGAAGTGACCTTTTCCACATTGTTTGCTTGATGAGGCTGCCAGTCAAGGTGCAGGGGATGGGTATACACTCAAGAATATGGTCCATCAGACTCTCTGGCCCCAAACTCAAACTCAAGCAAAGTAACATAAGAACAGAAAAACATTACCTGAAGAGCCAGATACAGCACCAGGATTAACCAAAGAAACTATTTCACTCAAGTGTGGCTTATTGGGGTACTTGCGTGAGTATGGATGAAGAGTTACTTATTAGAACACAGGCGACTCAATGCTGAGGAGCTCAAACAGACAAGGGTGACATCTGATGGAGCAGGTACCCCTACAGTTCCTTGTACAGGGTATAGGCAACTCCATCTAAGAATCTCGTCTCCCAGCAATTGTTCACTGCTGTATCATCTCGGTGAAAGGATTCCAGTGTCTCACCATTTTCTTGTGATTTCTTTAAGTCGCTTTCCTTTCCTCCAGGAGGGAAGGCATCTGCTCAGAGGTGATGACCACACAGCCTAATTACCAGAACCAAGAATAGGCCAGTTGACATGGCAAAAGAAAGGTTGGGACATGATCCTGAGGTATCCAATGAGGGGCAGTGTGGTCTGTATAATGAGCTTTCCCAGTTGGGCTAAAGAAAGTGATTAGTAGAAGAGTCAAGGGTGGGACGTGAGACAAACTTGACCACCACCACTGTCAATTCTCAGTGAATGTGGACAGGAGGGAAGGGCCCTGAGCTGAGGAATGATAGTGGACAGCACAAGTGGAAACAGTCAAGGCAACATTACCCACTAGAAGAATGCAGACTTGCAGGTTCCCTGCCTTTGGCCTGGTGAAAGTCACGGCACACATGCAGTCTACATAACTGGACAATAAGGAGCTTGAAGTGTGAAGTTATTACCTCTGCAGTAATTCATCATAGCAATAGAAAGAAGATACATCCTCTTGAGGTTGTGTCTCTAGACATCATCAAGCTGAGCCCTACCTCCCCTTAGGACCAGTCTAACCTAAGAGAATCAGATGGCATGCACTCCTATAGACCTGTGTTAGCTGCCTTTGGTCACTGTGACCAAGTCATGGTTATTTGTCTCACAGATTCAGAAGTATGGAAGGCGTAGCCCAGTAGCTCACTTAGTGTGGCCATGGTACATGTGGTGAGGACTCTTCATGTGGCTGCAAACCAGGAGGCAGAGAGGGAGACTGGAGCTGAAAATAGGGGTTGGGTCATAACTTCAAAAGCCTGCCCATAGAGGATTCTTTCACCAGTGAGGGCTCGACCCTGAAAGACCTACAGCCTACCCAAAGCAGTGCCAGCTGGAGATGAGGCGATCAGGTTCTCCTTACAAACAGACCCCAGGCAAATGCTAGTGGTTCACGTTCAGAGACCATGAGATCCAGGGGAGGTGGGGCATCAAATGACTCCACATTCCAGTACCCATGATTCCATTACACTCCTCATAACATCCACAAGCACACTGATAATTGACTGAAAAGCTTCCTTCTCTCCTCTTCCCCATTCTTCCCTCCCCTTCCACTCACTTCTTCCTTTTCTTCTTTTTACTTAATTTTAACTTTTAAAACACAGATGCTTAAATGTTCCAAACATTTGCCAGGTCCAAAATCTCATTCTTCACTTTCCTAAAGGGACACACACACACACACACACACACACACACAGAGAGAGAGAGAGAGAGAGAGAGAGAGAGAGAATCATCTATCAACTACCTAGATATATACTCTATCTGTCTATCTATCTATCTATCTATCTATCTATCTATCTACCTACCTACCTATCTAGCATCAACTATCTAGATATACACAATTTCTAAACATACATATATATTTCCTTATTTATTTGGGTGATTAGATGTGGCTGGGTGTGCACACATGTCATGGTATGTGTGTGTGTGTGTGTGTGTGTGTGTAGTTCTGTGCACTGAAGGACTGCACTATGTATAAGATCAGGTATCTGGATGGAATCACTGCTCTAAAGAGGCAATATTTCCTGAAAAAGTAACGGGGACTAGAGAATGTCAATAATGTCAATGATCGTTCATACAGGCAGTGACAGAAAAGTTCCACCTCCATTCTAGCCCTTGACTTGAGCCCAGAGGCCTTATGAATTGAGTAGACACTTTCAGGTAGGCAATTTTCCTGTTTGATTACTCAAATGTTTAATCATTTGCATTTTAGATTGATTTGTTATTTTACGTGTCTTGCCTGCATGTGTGTCTGTGTGTCCACAGAGGTACAGACAGTTGTTAGCTTCCAGGCTGGTGCTGGGAATTAAACCTAGAAGCCCTGTAAGAGCTACAAGTGCTCTTGGCTGGAGTCAACTCTCCAGCCCTGGCATTTGCATTTTAATCTAGTAAAATAACATTCGAGCTTAAGCCAACTGTTTTACTATGTACTTCTCTCTGTTCCCATACACTCTATGCTCCTTTACTTACTAATCTTACTGACGGTCCGTTCTGTAGTTTGGAAGGGATGTATTAATTTAATACTCTTCCTTGGTTGCTCAAAGTCCTTCCCTTAGCTTGGGAACTGGGGAGGTTGTGAGGAATGGTTAGCCATGTGTGGAGATATTTAAAATTACTCTTTGTTTTTGTTTATGTATGTGAGTGCTTATGCCCCCTTATGTTCGGGTCCTTAGAGAGGCAAGGTGCCCTGGAACTGGAGTGACAGTCAGTTGTAAACCTCCAGACACAGATCCTGAGATCTGAACTTGCTCTGGGATGCAAAGGGGGCTGCAGCCTCTGGATACCATTTTTGACACTACAATGGTGGAGGTGTTATAGAAGTGGGGGAGGGGGAGTTGCTAACAACAACCACAATATTGCCTGGCATTCTCCCAAACAATGTGTAATAAAGGAGCCTATGGCTCAGAACCCCTGTGGTGTTGCCTTGGGACAGGTTGGGCCTCTGTACTAGAATCCTGGGGGCGGGGTAATTAATAAAGCACAGAGGTTGGTCTCCAATAGTACTGAAGTTACAAAATCCAAGAGGGAGGGATCTCCACTTGGCAGGGGTCATCTTGCTATGCCATCCAATGGGAGAAGGTAGGTGGGTGAGACAGTGCATGTGACAAAGAGAGGACAAGAAGGCTGCTATTAGGAACCTGCTCCTGTGCTACCAAGCCCAGTCCCTTAGCACTGGTCTTAAGCCAGTCATGGAAGCCCTCATGATATAACTACCTATTAATCGTCCTACCTCTTCCCACTCTTGCTCTGTTTGGGGATGGAGGGGCTGGGGGAATTTCAAATTAAGGGGACACATGAAATTGGGGACACTTTCAAACTAGGGCGAGTACAGAAGCTGGGAAACCTTGCCATGGAGATAATAATTTTCATCCTTAATTGATCAAAATCTAATGCCAATTTGGTAACTTTACAAGTTTTTTTTTTTAATCCAGCAAATCCTTATGCTCCTTTGCCCAATTTCAACTCGCACGCTATCAACGTCAATGATTCTTCATACGTTTAAAACCCTGCAAGACATCACTGTTATTTTTGATATACCCGGCTCCTCATTTAGATTTTCCCAGAGTTCTTTATTCCTTCCTGCATCTCTGACCTTCCATCTGGAATCCTTTTCTTTCTGCCTGAACAGCCCCCTTTATCATTTCCTGTAAGTGCAGATCTGCTCGTGAGATATTCTCTATGTTTTTGTTTGTCTAAAAATGTCTCTACTGAACTTCATCTAAGTCCTTCTGATGTCTAGTGTGTTTTTGATGCCTCCACGTAAAAATGCTTGTCCCTTCACCCCGAGAGCATCCTTCTACACAGCCACAGGAATCACATGAGAGAATGGACGTTCAATAAAACCTACCACACAGTTAATTCAAATTGCTATATTTGCCCCCCAGTGTGACTGTTACAGTTGGATGTTTTTATAAGGAGTTACCTGGTGATAATGTCTCTTGTATTTTTAAAATCCAGACTGTCTCTATGCCTGTGCATACAATTGTTATTACTTAAGATTTTATGATTTATTCTATGCATGTATATGCTTGTGCCTATGTGTGGGTAGGTTCATGTGAATGAATGCAATGCCCATTTCACTCTTGTTAGAGGACATCAGATACCCCAGAGCTGGACTTAGAAGGGACTGTGAGTGCCATGTGGGTGCTGGAAACAGAACATTGGGTCTCATGTTAGAGCAGCAAATTCTTTTAACCACTGAGCTGTCTCTCCAGCAGTCAACTTATGTTTTTATTTAAACTGCCTTAAAATAAGAAATTTACTATAATAATGCAGTTCCATGCAATGCCATATATATATATATACATATATATATATATATATATATTGCACATTGTTTAAATTAGATTAAATGTATCTGTATCCTCAGTTATCTAACATTTCTCAATGGTAAAAGCATTAGGTATCATTCTAACTTTTTACACTCCTTAACAAATAAATGATTATTGTCTATAGTCAGTGTACTAGTTACAGTACTATTAATGTGGTAGGACCAAAGCAATGTATAAAAGAAAGCGTTTAATTTGGGGTTCATGGTTCCAGAGGGTTAGAACCCATGGCCATCATGTCGGGAAGCTGGAAAGCTTGGCACTGGAGCAGTAATACCTGATACATATTTGCATGAGGTAGATAGAGATAGAGATAGCGATAGAGATAGCGATAGAGATAGAGATAACTGGGAATGACCCACATGGGCTTTTGACACCTTAAAGCCCACCCCCAGTGATACACCCTTTCAACAGGCCACACCTCCTAGCCCTTCCTTAACAGTTTCATCAAATGTGGAGCTATCGCTCAAATACATGAGATCTATGGAGGCTGTGCTTGCTCCAAATACCACAGTAAACCTAAGTTATTCACTTGTTACTATGACAATGCACCCCAGAAAACACGAGGGCGGGGGAAGGGTTTGTTTTAGTTCAAGATTTTAGCCCATGCTTGGTTACTGGTCCTGAGGCAGAGCATCCTGGAAAAAGGGCATGGTAGGGAGAAGAGAGCTCCTTGCCCCGTGGCAGCCAGCAAGCAGAAAGGCGATGCTTAACACAAGAAACACCCTTTAAAGACACACCCCTAGTGGTGGTCCACTCCTTCCCAAGGGGCCCCACTTTCTGGTTTTTAATACCTACACATATAACCATCAAATGATGACCCCACCAGCAACCCCACTGATAGAAGAATCCCAATAGTCTGATCCTGTGGAAGATGGTTGCACGGGTCAGGGAAAGCTGAGCATTTCTGAGGTGAGCAGGAAAAGGTCTGAGGCTGGGGAGAATAGATGGGTGGGAGGGATGGTAAATGTAGCCTATGTGCTTTATTTTAAGAACTAAGCTAGTTATTTGGAAGAGGATCTCATATATTATTTTTTGGATTATATCATCATTAAAGTAAAATACTTTGGTCAGTAATCTTACAGGAAGGACTCATTGCCACACCTAAGAAGCACAGACTCTCTTGAGGTCACTTGGCTCAGGAGTAGAGGGCAGACAGTCAGAACTCTTCAATGTAAAAACGAGGACTCTGCCAGAATGTTATTCCCGGGATTCTTCCAACTTGGAGATTTTTTCACACCTACGGATGCTTCTTTTCTGCGTCGCTTAGTGGACTGTGGACTACGACACGAGAATTTTCAGTTAGCATTATTCTCATCCACACTCATCAGTGGTTGGCATTTAATTGAAAATTTTGAGTGCTATGTTGCTGGCTTAAAAGCTGACGTGTCTCCAGCATACTGAGTATTTTTTCTGTCTCTGATCCATCGGCTGCTTTCAAAGGAGCCCTGCCTATTAAGAAATGAAGATGTGGGCTGTAGGTGTGCTCCCCACTAAGTGATCACTATTGCTTCTAATTCCTTGCAGTGAAAGGAAATGGGAAATATATTTTCTGTCTAAACCCTTGAGATGATACTGATAGATTCAGATTCAATAGTCTCAGATTCACTTTTCCAGTCTGTAATAAGATGCACAGGATGGTGGTGGCATTTCTACACACACTTCCTCTCCTGCAGTGAATAGAATATTTCAGAATTATATACTCATAACGCCACTGTGAAAAACCCCTGCAAATGATGGTCAGGGTTATTGTTCAAGCTTTCATTGGGATTATTCTATACATTTTCAACTTGAGAACCTTCTAAGAATGTGAGTTTGAGTTATGCTCTCAGTGTTTCTTGTCTCAGTAGTAACAGGAGAAATGTGAAATGTAGTTTAATCAACATACTTCTCCATACAAACTTTCACATTTATTTTTGATTTTTTAAAAAGTAATTAATAGCCTTTTCATCCTCATGCACGGGTGTGCGTGCATACGTGTGTGCGTGCGTGCGTGCGTGCGTGCGTGCGTGCGTGTGTGTGTGTGTGTGTGTGTGTGTGTGTGTGTGATATGAGTACAGAACCCCTGGAAGCCAGAAAAGGTTGTTGGATGCTCTGGAATCAGAACTACAGCTGTTTGGGATCCACTTTGATTTGAGTATAGGTAGCCAAACTCAGGTCCTCTGGAAGTGCAGCAAATGCTCTTAACCACTGAGCCATTTCACCCTCCATGTTTTAGACATTTCTAATATAATTTTATTAGTGCACACATTAGACAAGTTTCCAACATATACTAAAGACAAACTGACACATCTGGCTTTGTAGACTGAACAACTGTTAGATAATTGGATGTTCCAGCCAGCCATGGTGGTGCACAATTTTAATCCCAGCACTGGAGAGGCAGAGGCAGGTGGATCTCTATGGGTTTGAGGCCAGCCTGATTTACAGAGTGAGTTCTAGGACAGCTAGGATTGTTATACAAGCACTCCTGTAATTCTGTTTCAAAAACATAAACCAATCGAACAACAACAGACTGTTCGACTTTCCATCAGTAGCTAGCTAGGATTGGATTAGCCGGACCACAGCCTGTAAGAAATCTAACACACACACACACACACACACACACACACACACACACACACACACACACTGTGGTACTAGGAGTAGTTTTAGAGCAACAGAAATACAAAGATGAATTTTTTAAAGATCTGGAACAAGCTTTCTAATTAGGTGACACCCACAGTTATTGAAGCCTCTCCCCGAAGCGTGGAGAGCACTAAAAACCTACAGTGTGAACTATTTAGCAAACTTATCGAGACAAATGCATTTGATTATCCCAAGTTTCACATATGATTACTCACCTATTGTGAGAAGCAAGGGATTTAGTGACTCTATACATAAAACTTATGACACTTTGCGAAAAAAAATAAGGAAGATAATGGTGCTGGTTGGTTGCTTCCAGCATCTTGGATACATTTGCAAAGGGAAAGAATGAGTGCCATAATGTCACAAAACAGACCTCGCTATAGGCAGAAAGCAGAGAGAAGGCTGTGGAGGCTGGGAGGAAGCGGGGGTTGGAGATCAGGAGGTCTCAGGAAGTGGCTGGACATGAAGGAAGGTCTGCAGCACCCAGCCCCTGCAGCCAGTAGCACCTTCATATCTTAACACTGGAAAAGGCACAAAGTGCTATCAGAAGGACCCATGGGTACCAAAGCAGCTTGGTCCTCATCATCCTGTCCCTATTGAAACAGAGCTGATCATAGCTGGCCTGCTCCTAGAGTCCTCAACCTGGGGACCCTCAGGTGTTGACACAGACATGGGATTTTGTATGTGATTGCCATATGATTGCCTTTAGATTCTCTAAAGGAACATGACTGATAGAATATATATGTGTGTGTGTGTGTGTGTGTGTGTGTGTGTGTGTGTGTGTGCAGGCAGTGGTCTTGGTAGTTCAACAATGTCTGTCTCCCATCAAGAATCTGGCAGTTGTTTAGTCCATGAGGCTGAATGCCTCAAGAGTCCCAACCTGGTACTGAAGTCCCAAGGAATTACCAGACAGCTGGCTGCCCGGCTTCAGTCTAGTCTACATTGAACTTCCCAAACATCCTTTATGGAATTTTTTTGTGTTACCATGTCCTGTGATTAAGGTTGATGGGAAACTACTACAACCCAGTCCAGGCAGGATGACAAAGGGCCTGGATCCTTCAGCCAACCCTAAGAACAAAAGCTTATCCAGAAACAATGATGTATATTGAGTAGCATCTGGGCTTCTTATGTGTGTCCTACATTGAATCCCAATTTCCAGATGAGAACCCCGAAAGTATAACAGACCACAAATGCTGCAAGAGTTCCTTATCTCATTGCTGTGGCAATGACCAAGAGAGACTTCTTCTTAAAGTGGGGGTTTGTCTTGGCTCACAGTTCCCAGGGAACTCGGTGCCTCCCTGTGATGAAGATGTGATCCTCAGGCAGGATGTGTGTTGTGTTGGCTTGCTTGTGAAGCAGTCGGCCGTCCTATGGCAGCTGACCGGAAAGCAGAGCACGGGCTTTCTGGAACACCTGCTCCCCGTGACCTACTTCTACCAGCCAGGTCCCATTTCTTACAGGTTCACTGCTCCTCAGAGCATCACTACCAGATGGGGATTAAACATTTCAAAGCAAGAGCCGACAAGAGACATCTCGGATGTTACTGCCAGGCAGTCACCATTGTACGTGGGCAATCTAAGTGAACTGTGTGACAATGATCTCCCTCTGCCCATAGTTTACCAAGGCCACTACCCACTCTCTTCCTTTCTGGAAGACTTGGCACCCCTTCATCCATTGTCTGCAGTTTCTTTTCTTCGGGGTGGACAGCCTGTCTCTGACCTCCTCAGACCCTCCAGTCTCCCTAGGGTGAAACCAGATCCTTTGTCCCCTCATTCCCAGCAGTGGAGGACTGATGTCTTTCCACCATCGATGAAAAAAAAATGTAAATGGCGACAAAAGCTATTTTTATAATGTTTTTATCTATTCTGTGGCTGACATCAATAACACATAACAGTTCCATTGACATTGTATCACATCCAATGGGCCCAGTGACCTGATTCAATGTCAGGAGACGACATTGAATGTCGTACATCATCTCTGTGGCTGAATTTCAGCAGATGCATTATCGACTCTCCCACCCTAGCAAGGCTCCAGAGCCGATGTTAAGTCCATTTCTAAGTTTGCTTCCTTCCCCATCTTCTCTGTTCTCCTCTCTGACCATGGAGGAATTCAGGCCTTTCCCTGAGCTTCTAAATCACCCAACCCTGGGACTCAACACTGGGGTTAATGATTCTTTAGGGTTGGGACAAGTATGTGCATATGGGACTGATTGTATCTGATAGTAGAAACTCAAGTTATGAGTGGGTAGAGAAGTTTGGCGGGGGAGAGAATGGGTCACTTGGCTCAGTATTGCTTGGTAAATGTTCCCGACTGGAGTGATACACCTTCTCACAGCATTGACACTAGCCCATCAGAGACAGGCAAGAGATTTCCTTGGAGTAGAAAAAGTTGATATGTCAGTAGTAGCTAGTATTGTTTATATTGGGATCAAGGCCAAAAAAAAAAAAAAAAGGAAAGAAAATACAAAGATGTTAGGATACTTTGCACAGTGGAGAGTGAGTATGGGCAATCTCTCTGCCCTTAGACTTTGGTCCCAGGATCTGCAAGCTGGGTACCATATGTGGAAAAAGAACAGGGCCACACAAGGCTACACACGCCATCCGCCAGGCCCACTTCATCTTCTCAGTTATGCACAATAGGAATAAACATCAACTTTGCAGCTTTGTGTGGGTTTAAGGGACCCTTTGCTAATATTGCAATATATCTGTCATTTGTCTCACTAGTAAGCCTGTTTAGTAGTCAAAACTGTAGAAAATTGAATATACACTTACTGTATGAAAATGATATGCTTGGTTAGTGATACTTTAGAAAAAATAAGTACATCTATCATAAAGGAGCAGGTTGTCAGGTCTTTATATGTAAGAAAAATATTGAACACAAATGTGATAAATGTTGGGCCCTGTTTACAAAAGTTGCTGGGCAGAATTAGCTTACAGTAAGTTGCCCTAAGCAGACAGGAAGGGGAAAAGGAAACAAGGATGGTAGGAAGAAGAAAAAAAGGGTTAAGGAAGTAGTAATTAGGAAGGGGAGGGGAGAAGAAGGGATGGAAGGGTGAGTAGACCTTTGAACTGGTCAAAAGATGCTTTTGCCATGGCACTGCAGTCATGGCCTATCTTCTATAGCTCTCTCTGTTGGTTGGAATGACTCTGTAGGTAAAGGGATTGACATGTCAAGGATAGGAAGCTGAGTTTGAATCCTGATACTACACATACACACACACACACACACACACACACACACACACACACACACTCACACACACACGATGTGGTAGTATACCTCTGTAATCTCAGTACTTTTATAGACAGACACACCTCTGTGAGAAAACTACCTTTGTTTCAGAAACATGGCGTTCCTTTGCCTAAGGTGAATCTTCCATTATGTGAAAGGGAAATATAAAAACAGGATTTGGATCTATCCCTGCCACCAGGGCAGGAGACTGAGAGGGAACCCACCATGGCCTTGAGAAGGGGATTATATAGCTCAAGCCAAGTTTGAACTAGTGGACAGCACAGAGGATTCCAACAACAGACCCATTAATATAAAATTTCCAGGTGGGACAGAAATAAAAAAAAATAATACTGAGTGTTCCCAGTGGGGAGCTGGGGCCTGGGAGTGCATGGGTGTGTAGGGCAGAGCCTGGGGTGCATGGGTGCATGGGTGTGTGGGCAAAGCCTGGGGTGCATGGGTGTGTAGGGCAGAGCCCGGGGTGCATGAGTGTGTAAGGCAGAGCCTGGGGTGTATGGGTGTGGAAGTGCAGAGCCTGGGGTGCATGGGTGTGTAGGGCAGAGCCTTGGGTGCATGGGTGTATAGGACAGAGCCTGGGGTGCATGGGTGTGTAGGGCAGAGCCTGGGGTGCATGGGTGTGTAGGGCAGAGCCTTGGGTGCATGGGTGTGTAGGACAGAGCCTGGGGTGCATAGGTGTGTAGGGCAGAGCCTGGGGTGCATGGGTGTGGAAGGCAGAGCCTGGGGTGCATGGGTGTGGAAGGCAGAGCCTGGGGTGCATGGGTGTGTAGGGCAGAGCCTGGGGTGCATGGGTGTGTAGGGCAGAGCCTGGGGTGCATGGGTATGGAAGGCAGAGCCTGTGGTGCATGAGTGTGTAGGGCAGAGCCTGGGGTGCATGGGTGTGGAGGATCAGGGCCTGTAAGAGCAACCAGCTTACTGTGCTGGTCCTGGGACTGCAGTCACCTGAGAAAATGCCTGTCAACTCTCAGAGCTGGAAAACTGTGAATGTGGTGGGGGTCACTCTGACAGAGATGGGGTGTAGCTGGGCCTTGAGTACTGAGCTAGGAATGACTTTTCATGCCAAATGTGCCTTCCCATGTTTATTTGAAGCACTGGAACAAAGCACTTGAAGAGAGTGGTCGTGGGGATAAGGCAGGAAGGTTATGGGGCAGGAAGGTCCTGTGGGCAGGAACTGAGTTCAGGTTCAAGCCACTCCCTCTGGGATTCAGTGAATAAGGAACATGGAGGTCTCTGAGTTTGGCAGACGGAAGGCTGAAGTGACTTTCAAAGGAGCAGTCAAGGAAGTACGGGGATGGGTGGCAGGGCAATGGAAAGCCAGCTTTGAGCTGACCCTTCCACACCCACAGCCGACCCCTCACTGCAGCTGGGACCCTTCTGTGGGCAGGTCCCTAGAGCAAGGAGAGGTATGAACAGCTCAGATGCCGGGGCATGGGACAAGCTGGAGGAGCATAGGCAGTGAAGGACGGCACGGAGGGATTCCACCAGACTCCCCAAGCTTTGCAGAAGCAGGAGGAACTCTGACCACAAACAATTCCTGTTTAGATGATGAATGGCTGTTTGTTCATTTGTTTTCCCAGAACACACTCCTTCTACTAGTGCAATTTTATTCCTAGTCATAAGCAGGAAGAGCTTCAGTCTCGCCTTCCCAGGACAGCTGTAGAGCTCCCATAGGATAGCAGGATATGGTTAGAAGAGGCCCAGGCCTTCTTCTCCAAACCAAAGCAGCCCTGTGGGCTCCCTGCCAAATGGCCCCACGCCCACTCTTCCAGATCTCGGCTGACCTCTTCTTTGGAACCAACCTCCCAAGTGCAGACCACACACCCTGGCTTGGAGTCAATGCCAAGGGTCTGCAGTTTGCAAGTGGAGTGGACAGAGTTTGGACATACGGCCTGGTGTCCATATGTGTGAGGGAAAGGGAGGGTCTTTATAATGCATAGGGGGAAAGAGAATGAGCAGGGAGCTATGAGAAGCTGACCCGGCATATTCTCAATGTGTGGCCAAAGCATTGGAGTATTTGGGGATTTCTTAACTCAAGTCTAACTTTCCAGAATGTCCTGAATCTGTCCTTGTCAAAATGGGAGGGCATTGCCTGTCTTATGTAGTAGCTTCTAACTTGACTGTTGCATTAAAAATACCCGTGTCCATATCCTAGGCCTGTGGCAGTAACTTTGGAAGAATGTCCTCTCCCTGACCATGTGTGGTTCTTGGAGGAACAGGGAATCCAGATACACTATCCTCCTCCCACAGAAGCAACAAGCCCCTTGAGCCCACATCTGCAAGCATATTCTTTCCTTTCTAATGTCAACAGTCAGGCTGTGTGGCCCCAAGATGAGAATTGTATTCTTTCTTTTTCAACTTAAGAGCTGATGGAAGGATGTTGGCTGGAGTTACTGTAAGTGAAGCTCATGCTAGCAGGACTGGGCGGTTTAGCTTCACTTTCCAGACACCTTGATCCATCATTCTAGAAGCTCCTTGGTAGCCTCATCTGTCTGTAATTTTGCCAGCATGTCTCTTCTTTTTATCATCAGGAAACCCGCGTCTGTTTGATGACATCAAGAGATGCATCCAACTCTGATACTCAGGAGCCCAAGCTGCAGAAGCTTTGGAGGCTGCTCAGTGTTCTTCGAATGACAGGTTCGTGTGGGTCAGCGGTGTTTGCTCAGCTGCTGATACCTAAACGGTAAGAGACAGTGGATGGGAGAACAAAGAAGACATGAGGCACTGGGCCCAGGGGAAGCAGATGGTCCTGAACTTCTAAACTGGACCCTTGAGGATAAGGCTCTGGATTTGGTCTCCATGCCAATGGTAACTCTGTGTTCTGCAATGCTTAATGGATCCAGGGTGACGCTATGCACTTTAGCTCATAGGCAAGAAGATGCATTTGAGTTGATTGTGTGGCTAACCAACAAATACCTGACCCAAACTACTTAAAGGAGGACATTTTAGTTCATTCTATCAGAGGGTTCTTTCCTTCCATGGGTGCAGAACACCATGGCAGCAAGTGTAGCAGGGAGAGAGAGAGGTGGTTTAAATGAGAATGTCCCCGGGTTGGTAGTTTGGGGAAGTTTAGGGAGTGTGGTCTTGCTGAAGGAAGTATACCCGTGCACAAAGGCTTTGAGAGTTCATGATCTTGCCCCTTTGTTCCCTCTGCTTTGCTTGGATGTAAAATCTTAGCTTCCTGCTCTAGCCAATATGGCTGTCACTCTTCCCACATTGCCTCGCTGCGATGCATTCTTATCACTCTGGATCCAAAAGCTAGAAATAATTCTCCCTCCCTGAAGTTTCTGTGCCTATGATGCTTTATCCCAGCAACAGAAGACACACACACACACAACACACACACACACACACACACACATGCACACATACACATGCGCACGCGCACACACACACATACAGAGGGGTGAGGTGAAAGGAAGCATCCCTGAATAATATATCCCCAAGGATAACCTCCAGTGACCTTCTTTGAGCTTTGCGCTACCTTTGAAATTTCCCCAATTACATGAAACAGTCCCACCATCTCAGGACCAAGGATTCAACACTTGAACCCATGGGGACCTTAAAAACTGAAGCCATAACAATGCTTCAATTTATTTTAACCCAGCGAGCTCAGATTGGTGACAATGAACTGTCATGAAGCTCGCTGAGTGCTTCAAGATGGCTATGGCTTGACATCTACCGTCCCTACCCTCAAAGAGCTCAGCAGCCAGTCACTGTTTGCCAGGCCTTCCTAAAATCTGCCTCCCTTTTTGCTTTCTGTAAATAGTCTTTGGGTGCTGAAGAGCTGGCTCAGAGGTTGAGAGCACTTGCTGATCTGGAAGAGGACCAGTGTTCAGCTCCAAGCACTCATGTTGTGCAGATTACAACTGTCTCCAATTCTAGCTCCAGAGGATCTGACGCCCTCTTCTGGGCACCCCAGGCATCAGTATGCATACACACACACACACACACACACACACACACACACACACACACACACACACACACACTTTATATAACAATAAACCTTATAAAAAGAGCATTTATATCACAGCATCTCAAAGTCTAATATTTATAAAACATGTTTTTAGAACTCTTTTTTTAAAAAATGACATCTTATTTCTCAGAATCCACAGACACCAAAGAGCTTCCCCCCCCCTTGATTACTGCAACCACAGAATGGTACAAGGTTGGCTCGGTTTAATTCTGTTTGGCCAGGGCTAGAGTTGTATCTAAAATACCGTCCAAGCTGAGGGCAGACTCAGCCTCCAGAGGAGAGACATGGAACTGGATTGCATAGCTGTGGTGCTCCAGTCACTCTCCTGGCTTCTCTGCATTGGAAGGTTCTGGCAATGGGTAAAGGTGGAGAAGACAGGGTCTTTGTGAGCTCGCTCACTCATTTACTGGCCCCCTTTGCAGATGATGGAAAGTGCCAGACAGTACAAAGTGAGATGTGTGGTGCTGCAAGCAGTAACTGATGTGGTGTGGTTGTTGTACATTAAAATAGATGGAGCCTGGCTATGGAAGCAGAACAGGCCCTCGCTGAGAAGGGAGACATCACCTCACACAGCCTGGGCGTGTGCCTGGAAGCAGATGCCAGTCTCAGAATGTGGCACTTGAGCCAAAAAGTATAAATAAACACCTCACTGCAGGGAGTGAAGAGTCTCACAGAGGCAGAGGAGGATAGATGTAAACCAGAAACTACAACCCCAGAAACCTTCCTCCAGTGGGAAGGAATGTCATTATCTTTATAAAACCAAAGCAAAGTCGGGCCATCTTTTTTTTTTTTTTTTTTTTTTTTTAGGGAGGTCAGGGGTGGATGGGATGTGAAAGGGATGGAGTGAAGGAAGAGAAACAAATTGATCAACTTGGGACAGTCGGGGTAAAGGAGAGGTGGGAGGAAGAAAGCACAAAATGGCAGGCTCTCCTTGTCTGGAAGTTTTGGGAGTGGATAAGGGCCAAGATCTTGGAGGCTTTGAACAATTACAATTTATAGCTACAATCTGCATGGGTTTCATGGAGATGCTGGGGAAATGGAGGTTTGTTAAGAAGGGCTCAATCAGATGAGCCAAAAGGGAGGTGGCCTCCTATGCACTCCCTGGTTGGACTTGGAGAAAAACAGCGAAGCTATGCTGAGATGGAAAGGAAACGGGAGACCACTCTGGGTGACATAAAGCCAAGGGTGACGCTGGAGAGAGGGCTCAGCGGAGAGAGTGTACTGACTGCTCCTGCAGGGGACTGAGTTAGACTCTTGGCACCTACTTTGAATAGTTTATGGCTTCCTATAACCCCAGCCCCAAAGGATCCCAAAGAATCCGTGGACACCTGTCCCTGTGGGCACTCATGGATACCTAATACCCCTCCCCATGCGTGGAATTATAAAAGATAAATCTTTAAAAATAAGTAACACTTGCCCCGTGAGGTGACCTTTGCCTTTAATCCTAGCACTGCAGAGGCAGGGGGACCTTTTAGTCCGAGGCCAGCTTGATCTACAGAGCAATCCAAGACAGTCAGGGCTGCAAATAAAAACCCCATCTCAAGAAACCAAATAAAATAAAATAAAACAAAAATAACACCAAATGAACTCAAAGACTGAGTGAGGACTGGAATGGAATGAAACCCCTCTGGGGCAACAAGGCCCTCAGTCTTGGATCTTAAGACAGTAGAGAGAAGCAAGATTTCACGACTCAGGGGATGGAAGGAAGCATCCTGGAGCTCTGGTTTGAACTTGTTTTGCTGCCTCTTGGCTGGAACACCCCTGCCAATGGCAAGGCGGAATAAAGTAGGCTTCCCTTCTCTGTGAAGGTGTCCTGGTGTCCAGCCCACCAGAAGGCTTTCTTCACTCAGTGAAACACTGAGTTTCCTGATGTCTCTCCTGAGAGTCAGAGTACAGCTGCCATCTCAGAGATGCAGAGATGCACCTAACAGGTGCCAAACGTTTCTTAAAATGTGTTCAAATGTATGAATGCGACTCCTGGGGGCAAGGTCATCTTGAATACAAAGTGATCACAGCATCTTTTGCAAACTTATTTTATATTTCGCTTTTAGAGCCAGAAGCACAGGGGCCAGCTAGTTAAGGGGGAAGCAAGAACAGTCTATGCTGAAGCCTGGGCCATGTTTGGGTCCATGGTCATGCTGCACCCAGGGTCATGTTGATGCCCATAGCCCATGTTACCACAAAGGACCATTCTAATGTCTGTGATCTGTGCAGCTACCTGAAGCCATGCCGATGTCTGTGGTGCATGCTTCTGCCAGGGCCCATGTTGATGTGACTGGCTTGTGCAGCTACCTGAAGCTATGTTGATGCCTGTGATCCTCATTGCTGCCAAGGGCCATGTTGGGGCCCATGGTCCTGCTGTAGCCAGGAGCGATGTTGATGCCCACATTACCACTGAAGGCCATTCAGATGTATGTGGACTGGGCTACCTACCACTGGGTACCATATTGGTGTCCATGGCCTGTGTTGCCATGGAATTCATGTTAATGTCCTTGGCCTGTGTTGCAGCAGAGAGCTCTGATGGTGTCCATGGCCTGTGCAGAAGGCTATGATGATGTCCATGGCCTGTACTGCCACCAGAGATCATACTGAAATTCCTAGAAGCCAGAGACCATGCTGAGGTCCATGATCTGTCCTTTTGCTGACTATAAAAGGCAAGGAAGCTTCTTTTGCAGTGATATTGAAGACTGCACACTCACAGTTGAGAAAGGGACATGGGAGGACAACCCCTACCTCCATCTCTCTTGGTCTTCCAAAAGGTAGCAGCCTAGACAGAAGCCATTGAAGAGAATTCTTAAAACAGTGACAAGGATGCTGAAGTGTAGTTTTACCTACTTGAGGGCTTCCAGCTGGGGTGCAGGTGAGGAAGGACTTAGTTGACTTATGGGGCTGGCTACTGTGAGTTTGACCATGCTCCAGTGAGTAGATGGGCAGCACAGATTGAACTTGTAGTTTGCTTTGGTTTTTGTTTTCCTTCTCCTCCTTCTCCTTATTTTGGGGGTGGGCGTGGACCTAGGAGGACTGGGAAGTGAGTGTTATTGGGGCACATGATTAGAAATTGCCATATAATCAATACAAACATTGTGTTGGGGAAAGAAATAGGGAGCCAAGAATCAAGCTTGGGTCACTGGCCACGTTAATGTGGCCAGTACTCTTAAGACATGATAATGGATTATGTGTGCATGCTCAGTACACTGACTAGGTAAGCTGTGGCTTTCTCACAGACCACTGCATGGACAGCCCTGCCATGTTCAGCTTCAGGAGAAACAACAAATGGAGAGGCAATGGATCTATTGACTATAACATGAATGGCTCTCTGCTCAAAATGGAGTCTGGTAGGAGATGCTGACTGCTCTATAGCATGTGTGTAGCATGCACACACCCACACATGCACACACATGCCTACATGAGCATATAGATGACCACACCCTCTCCAAAGTAACACAAAACACAAGTGTGGAAGAAAGGAAATTAGGCTAGCAGACATTAATGTGATCAGCTGGAAGGAATTTATCCCAAAGGCAGTCTAGAAATATAAAGAGAAACAAGAAAAAGAAAACCAACGATAATGATATTGTCTGAGTTTTGTCTTTGACAAATCAATAGAAGAAAAAATGAGAGAATGTGAATATGGTGTTTTATCTCACCCAGAAAGCAGTTTCCTAACATCTGTGTAAAATTTATTATAGGTTGATTTATGTGAGTCAACAAAAAATACCAACAAAACTCATAAAATATCCAGAAATGTATTTTTCTACCTAACCAAAATATAAAGCAATAATGACAAATAGGTTTTTTTTAAAACCAATAACTATTAGTAAGCTAAGCAACACTCAGTATCTGTCAAGTAGAAATTCAAATTTTAATTGTATATTTATACAAAAATATCATGTAAAGCTATTAAATCTCAGAAACAGTTTCTCTCACTGAAAAGTTTTACAATATTACACACTTCATGCTATAACAATACCTTAGTATGTTAGGTATTAACCCAAGGGCTTAGATGTATAACTAAAGAATAGTGCCCGGCCATGGTCGGCGTGTCTGTCCTCTCAGCACATAAGAGGTTGAGGTCGGAGACAAGGGATTTGAGGCTAACCTGGGCTGCAAAGTAAACTCTGCTTCAAAAACAACAAAAGACCAAGGCTATTATTATTGTTGTTGTTGTTGTTATTGTTGTTGTTGTTTACCAAACACTTGGTCTATGAAGACTGATATTTTCTTCTGAATGTTTGGGAGTTTTGTTTGTTTGTTTGTTGTTGTTGTTGTTGTTGTTGTTGGTGGTGGTGGTGGGTGTGTGTGTGTGTGTGTGTGTGTGTGTGTGTGTGTGTGTGTGTGATGGTTTTGTCACGGGTGTCCCAGGAGTGATGCTATGAGGCGACAGAAGGGCAGAGACAGTGATTGGATTAACTAGGTCTGAAATTTGTATCCCACCAAGGGTTAAGGTTACTTCCCCCAAGCTGAGAAGCCTTCAGCCCTGATTGTAAATAAGACATTAATGAAAGCATCAAAGACAACATTGAGATTGCATAAAAAATGAGCAGTTCACACCTTTTTTTCAAAGTTAACTTTGTTTCAGCTCAAAAACCTGATAAATGTTTTCAATTAACAGTTACAGAAAAAGAAAATTATATTGCAAATTCATGCAAAATCTTCCTTCAAAAAAAAATCACTTGCCTAATTACACAAATCAATTCTTTAGGCTGAGAAATCGGCTCCAAAATAGAATGTACAGATGTTTCCTAAATTGTTGCATAGGTAAGGTGGGGTCCTTAGGGTAGTCTGCCCTGCATTCTGTTTTGAGGATAAAATGAACCAAGGGTCCATGAATCTCTGTCTTGAGGGACCCCATATTGTTACATAAAGAACTCAGCCTGGTGCAGGGGACATTTGAGCACTCAGGAGGCAGCCTCATGGTTAGTGCTTTCTCCTCTCATGCAAACTGAGTAAGAAACCCTTTCCTTAGGGAGAGTGGGGAATGCTTGTTCTAGAGAAACCGGTAGCCACTGCTAAAGAGACGATTCAGGTGTTAGGAACACTGCTGCTCTTGCTTGGTTCCTAGCACCCATGTGATGGTTCGGAATTGTCTGTAACTCTAATTCCAGGGATGTAGAAACCCTCTAGGGGCCTCTGAGGGCCCCAGGCATGCAGATGGTGCACAGACAGACATGCAGACAAAACCCTCATATAAATAAGATTAAATAAAATGAACAAAAGGGCTCCCAAGCAGCGATTAATGGATATGGGAATTTTGTGTTATAGCAGAGTCCTAGTGTATGGCTGCCCTTGGCTTTATCATCATCAGCATCATCTTCATCATCATCTGGGTAGGTCTAGATGTGTGACTGTAAGGCCTGGATGCTGAACTGCTTGACTTTAGTGGCCATTTGACATTGGTGGATTGTGGCTCTGCTTTGGACCCCATATTATGTGTGTGTTGTTGAGTTGGTGAGTTTATTCTGATTTGTCAGCATGCATACATCATATGCTTGCCACACTCTCACAGTCCATGACATTTCAATTCATTGAGGGTAAAGATGGAGCACACCTCTTGTCCCAACCCTGGAGAGGCACACGATCTCCAATGTTGGGAACCTGCGTCAAAAGACAAAACCAAAGTCACGCCAACCAATAATCAATTGATCTGAGAAAACACAAGAATACAAAGACCGTGCCTGGTTGACTGGTTAATGTTAGTTAGCTGTGTTGATGGACAGTGTGTGGAAAGGACAGGGAAAGAGAGAAAGGCAGTGGTGTGCATGTCTGCTCAGAGATTCAGGTTTTCTCCACCTTGTTCCTCTAGGACATCACAGCCTGTCAAGTTATGGGCATCACTCATTATGTGTTTTAAGTTCTGTAGCCCTGTGTATCCCCCCACCCCCAAACACATGGAGACTGCTTTTTATGCTTTTTCCAAAACCTTGGCTGCACCTTGGTGGTGGGATGGCATATTTGTTGGTTCTAGGTAGTCCGGCTCACAAAAGCACAACACTAACACCATTCATTATCAACCTATGAGCCCTGGACATGGGTTCCTTGAATAATTTCAATTCCTCTTGCATAGAGCTAAACAAACCCATAGCAGAGAAGTCACAATGTAAAAACCTCAAGATGTTGAAGAGACAGGAACGGGAGAGAAAGTTCTTAGATAGAAAATACTGTCTTGAGTATCCCCTGATCTTGATTCAGGGTCCAGAACTGAATCATAGCAACGCATGGGGAAAGTCATGTCTGTGGTCCTGTTCCCCTCTACCGATTTGTCTGTAGAGTGCATTGAGCCATATGCTGAGCAAAAGTTTTCCGTGCCAACTCTGTTCCCAGTGGATCAGCCCTTTGAAGTTCATTAACACACCACCAATAGAAGCCAGCTGAAATCCAGCACAAAGCTTCATATAAGACATTACGTTTTCCCAGTATTTATCCCTAGTGCATGAATGGGTTTTGAAAGCCAATTCCCTATGGAGGGATACTCTCTCAATCTGGATACATGGGGGAGAGCCTAGATCCTATCCCAAATGATATGACAAACTTTGATGATCCCACATGGGAAGCCTCACTCTCCCTGAGGAGTGGATGAGGGGTGGGATGGAGGACAGTGGGTGAGGGGTGGGATGGAGGGACAGTGGGTGAGGGGTGGGATGGAGGGACAGTGGGTGAGGGGTGGGATGGAGGGACAGTGGGTGAGGGGGTGGGATGGAGGGACAGTGGGTGAGGGGTGGGATGGAGGGACAGTGGGTGAGGGGTGGGATGGAGGGACAGTGGGTGAGGGGTGGGATGGAGGGACAGTGGGTGAGGGGTGGGATGGAGGGACAGTGGGTGAGGGGTGGGATGGAGGGACAGTGGGTGAGGGGTGGGATGGAGGGACAGTGGGTGAGGGGTGGGATGGAGGGACAGTGGGTTGGTGGGGGGAATGGAAGAATGTGAGGGAGAGGGAACTGGGATTAGTATGTAAAATAATATTGTTTTTAATTTAAGTAAAACTAATTTTAAAAGATACTACATTTCCAAATTACTGGAGGAGGATGTAAGAGACACACTTTAAAATGTATTCATAGGTACAGACTTTCTGATAGTTCGGGAAATAAGGGCAAAGTTGCTCAGTTCTCAGAGGGCTGTATCAAATTAAGATATTCTGGGTTGTGGGGTAGCTTATGCATATGATGTAAGAATTTGGGGAGTAGGGATAGAAGAATCAGGGGGATTTGAGGCCATCAAATGACTTTGAACAGGCTACATGGAACTCTGTTTCAAAAGGTCTTAAGTTTCTACTCAACAAAAGAAATAATCAACAAAACAAGGAGTGAGCCTACAGAATAAGAGAAATCTAATGTCCATCTAATAGAGGGCTGATGGACACACAGGGCATGTAAAGAACTCAAAAGAAATAAATAACGAAGAGGGGTTAATCCAGTTAATGGAAGGGCTGTGAATGTTAACAGAGTCATTTACAAAAGAAGATGTACAAACGGTCACTAGGAACATGAAAAAAAAAATGTGTTCAACCCCCTCAGCCATCAAGGTTGAAACTGAGAACGCAGAGTCTATGGACAGTGCTTCTTCTTACCCAGTCAGAGTGAACATATCAAATGCTGGGAAAGGCCGAGAGAAGGTGATTCTTTATATACTGCTGGTGCTGAAAGCAAACCAGCCATTAAGGAAATCAGTATGAAGATTCCTTCCACAATGAAGAATAGACTTTCCATATGATCCAGCCATATCACTCCCGGGTATACATCCAAAAGAATCAGTCTGCTCTCTGTAGAGACACATGCAAAGTACTGTTTATTGTTTCATTCTGGGGGCTTATCAACAGAAAATGTGGAATACATACATACATACATACATACCCAATGGCATTTCATTCATTCATTTATTCATTCATTCATTCACAACAAGGCTTTACTCACCCATTAAGAAAAATGAGCTCACATTGCTTTTTTGGAAGCTAGATGAAATAGGGCACTAAGTGAAATATGTCAGTTCCACAAAAAGCGGGTGTTTGAAGTTTTCTCTAGCACATGAAAGCTGGGGAGAAAATGAGACATGAAAAGGAAAGGGAAACCACTAAGGATGGGAGGAGAGGGGTAGAGCAAAACCAGGGTGGGTGTGGCTCGGGCATCACATGCACGCATGGAATGCCATAAGGAAGCGGTTAATGCGCATCGAAACGTTCAGGGCTGGAAATGATAACCTCATTTTACATTTCCTACCCTGTCTATAGATCAGCTGGGCAGCCTGGAGGTGTGGTGTAAGGCTGACAAAGCCCCACAGCCAGAGTTCATGCTTCCCTGGTCTACGGCGGTGCCTGTTTCTCCTGTTCCCTGTGGCCGCTCCGCCTCAGACAGGTGACTCCCAGTCTGGCCACATGGAAGCAGGGCTCCAAAGCAAATAGGCCCAGAACTGTCACAACACCCCTTCCATAGCCATTTCTTGGCTAACATGAGTCACAGAACCAGGCAAAGGGGGACTTCGGAATCTCATTTCAGGGCTGGGGAATGTGAGTAGGAGAATGGGAGATGATTCTGGATGCCAGGCCTTCCCATCTAAAATGGTGTACACCCTCATGAACACATGCTCACACATGCTCCCTCATTCTCTCCCTCTCTCACTCTCACACACACTCTCTATCCCCCCCCATACACACACACTCACACACACTTTCTCTCTCATATACACACTCACACACACTCTCTCACACACACACACTGTCACAGTCTCTCTCACACACACACACACTCACACACAGTCTTTCTCTCTTACACAGTCTCTCTCTCTCTCTCTCTCTCTCACACACATACACACACACACACACACACACACACACACACACACCTTTTCTATGCTGGGATTTTACCTGCTTTGAACCTGTAAAATTCTTGGGCATGGCACCATGGTCTCTGTGAGTCCATATGCGCATCTGCCCTGTTGTTTCTGGAATGTTCCACCACCTCTGGCTATTATGATTGCCCCTCCTTCTTTTCTGCATGCGTCCCTGTGCCTTGAGGGTAGGGGCCTGAGAAAGAGGCACCATTTAGGCTGACTGCTCCACAATCTCTTATTCTCTGCACATGTGGGTCCCTGTGTTAATTACCATTTCTGCACACTCTCTGAGGAGAGTTGAGTGAGACACTGAGGAAAGTGTAAAGAAAATAGGCATTGGCTTACGACTGGAGATGGGAAGCCCAGAAGCAGAGGGAAGGTACAGAGAGAGTGTTGGGTCCAGGGGGGGGGGTTGTTCTGTAAGGTGGGCAAACAAAGGAACAAATGAACACAGTCAAGAGAATTGAGTCGAGAGTGAGGGCCTCGATGTATAACCACCACTGTGTAGGTACACCCTTGATGAAACCTAGCTGTTCTTGAGGGACTGCCTCCATGATTCAGTCACCTCCGCTAGGCCACTATCCAAACACTGTTACTCAGGATTTAAGTTTCCAGCAAATGAATTTGGAGGGACAGAGCCAAATGGCACCAATAGGGCAGCCATTCAGTCACTATCAAGTATATTCCTTTGAAGACACCATTATTTGATTTTCTTCAGCGAGCAGGACTCTACTGAATGGACATACCACAGTGTGGAGTGGCAGTCACTTTACTGAAGGACACTTAAGCTTCCAGTGCATGGCTGTCATGTGTAGAACTTCTCTTGTCATTTGCACACAGGTTTTAGTAGACACAATGAATTTTTAAAGCTCTAGTTTCCAGAACCCACACTAAATTCACACTAAACTCCAATTCCAGGGGATCCAGTGCCTTCATTTGGCCTCTGTGAGCATGCACGTGCGCGTGCACACACACACACACACACACACACACACACACACACACACACACACACTAAAAATCGAAATAGATCTTTAAAAGCTTCTAGGGTAAATGTCTGTGAGTGAGGCTATTGGGGAAGTATTTGTTCACCTTTATAAGAAGTGGAACACACTTTTCCATAACAATTTAACAGTTTACATTTCCATTAGTATTTGTGAAAATTCCAGTCCCTAGTCATCTTCAGGAATGCCTGCTGTTGCCAGTATTTTCAATTTCATCCAGCGTAACAGGTCAGCAGGAATGCATCTTAGCTTTAATTTGTGTTTTCCTAGTAGCCAGTGAGGAGAATGCTTTTTCTGGCCTGTTTGCTGTCTGTATTTCATCATCAGTGAAATGTTTGTGTCTTTCAGTTTTCTGATTGAATTTCTTGTTTTTCTTTTGAGACTTAAGTTTTGTATATGTGCAATGTGGAATCTTCAGCTTATATTATTTGAAAATAGTTTTATACACTGTAAACTTTTTTCCTCAATTTCATGAGACAAATATTAAATTTTTGTGTAGTTCAACTTATTGATTTTTTCTTAATAGATCATATAGTTTCAAAGACTTTCTCATATTTATTTTTGAAAATACAATAATTCTATATTTAAATACATGATTAATTTTGAATTAATATTTTGTAAGTTATATAATGCTTTGATAGACAGGGGGGTTGATGAATACCTGATGATGGGTAGGTGGATGAACAGATAGATGAATGAATGGATGGATGGATGATGATGGATTGATGGTGATGGATGAGTAGGTGACTAGATAGATGGATGATAGGTAGAGGATAGATGAGTCTATGATGAATGGATGATGATGGGTTGGTGGTGATGGATGGGTGGATGTATAGATAGGCAGATTGGTGGTTGGATAATATATGTATGGTAGGTTGATATGAATACTGATATCTGGTTCATAGGACCATTTATTCATCCAATTGCTTTTATATCTTCTTCAAAAATCAACTGGCTTTGGTCTGGAGAAATGACTTGTTTGCTAGGAGCAGTTGCTGAGGACTGTAGCTCAGTTCCCAGTACTCACGTCAGGTGACTCAACATAATCAATTGTAACTTCAGCCTTACAGGACCTTATACTCTCTTCTGTCTAGCCTTCAAAGAAGCACCTGAACTCACATGCACAAACTTACACACACACACACACACGCGTGCGCGCCGCGCGCGCGGGTCCCCCCCCACACACACACTATTAATCTAAAAAATCAATTGGCTGAACTTATTTCTGAATGTCTCCCCTGTATTACAGCTGTATCCTTTAGTCTCTACACCAACATTCTGCATCTGTTATTATTATAGCTACTAGTAAATCCTGAAGCCAAAGACAATGGTTTCTTAACATTTATTTCTTTTCTTTCAGGGTTATTTTGGCTACTCTTAGCTTTTTTTTCTTTCTCATTCTCAGGTATGTTTTAGAATGATCTTGTGTATAATTTACTATATCCACATTTCCAAAGACACAATTGATTTTTGAATATAGTTTTTCTATGTTATAAACTTTGCTGAGCTCTCATTTCTAAGATATTTTTGTAGATTTTATGTTTTCTAAATCAAATAGTATGTGCAGTAAATACACTTCATCTAGTCTATTATTTCCTCAAGTTAATGTAAGCACTCTGGCTCTCTTGGGTTATTATTGTAGTAGTCTCTTTTTTTCTTCCATTTTCTTTCAAATTATTTGCAGACAGAAGATAGTTTGGTTAATTTCCCTCTTAAATTCATTCTGTCAATCTTTGCCTTTTAATTGAGACCTTAATCCACTTATATTTAATGCAACTACTGGTAAGTAGGATTTATGTCTGTCATTTTGCTATTTGTTTTCTATATATATCTTCTATTTTTGTTCCTTAATTTCTCTATTATATGTCTTAAATACATCAATACCCTTATATACCACTGCAATGCCTTTGCCTTTTCTTTTATCCTTTTATCCTACTTATTTCCTTAATGGTTTCACAGGAATTGTCATATAGAGTCACACCAATCTATTTAGTTTTATGCTAATTTAAGTCAACTAGTATGCTAAAATGCTTTTCCTATGATTTTTCCATTCCCCCTCCTTTAAACAACTGTTATCAAAAATCACATCATTACACATGAACAAAGCAGCAACACAAAATACTAATTGCCATTTGTTGCATCTATCTTTTCAATCAGATCATAAAAAGGGGGATTGCAATAAAATATTTACACAAGATTTTATACTAACCCATATATTTACCTTGGCCAGTGGTTTTTAATACTGCTTGTCTATTTAACTTACTAGCTAATACCCTGTCATAGTAGTCTGAGAGCCTCCCTTTAATACTTGTATAATGTTGATCTGTAGCAGTAAACTTTTGATTTTAGTTGTGTGAGAATATCTTAATTTCTGCATGTGTGAGTAGATCTCTCTCTATCTCTGTCTTTCTCTTCCTTTTACTATCTCTGTCTCTATGTCAGTCTCTCTTTCATAAACAGAATTCTTTCTTGATAGTTATTTCTTTGTAATTTCACTGTTTTCAAGACATGGTTTGCAACAGAAAATCATCCACTATAGACCAGAAAGATGGCTCAGGTGTTAAGAGCACTGGTTGCCCTTCCAGAGTTTCTGGGTTCAATTCCCACCACCCACATGGTAGATCACAACCATCTGCAACTCCCATCTTAGGAGATCTAACTTCACCTTCTGGCCTCAATAAATACTGGATACATATGGTGTATATATAGGCAGTCTCATGCAAATACACAAAACAAAAATGTAAAAGAAAATTAAAATATATTAAGTATGATTTGACAGCCCCTGAAATCAACCTCCTTTTTCTTCCCTGCATTGATAGGTTTTACTGCTGATCATAGTTGTTTAGTGATTTTCTCCCTATTTTATAAAGTAATTTTGTAAAGTCTGCATTATTTATTGTGTGCTCACTTAGGTCTCGGTTCAGTTAGCTTAGTGGTCAGCTATATAATTGGATAGAGCTTTCCTTAAACATTTTGAATCAATAATCTTTGTTTATGGTCTCTGTGTGGATGTTGAAGTATGTCTTCAACACACAGCCCAGCAAAATGACATCTTAGCCTCATTCCCTTCCCACAGATTAGTCAGGGTCTCCTCAGACAGAGTCACAAGGTCTCACAGGTGAGAGAACAGGGACTCCTCAGCTATATCTTGAGTATACACAGTGGTGTGTGTGTGTGTGTGTGTGTGTGTGTGTGTGTGTGTGTGTGTGTGTGTGTATTTCAAGGTCTGCAAGAACATGTCAGAACTTTTCAAAATCCTTGTAGATAGCTCTTTTCTTTTACCTTGTTCGGTGTTAATTCCTTACATTGCCTCAGACAGACACTCACGATATTAAACCACTTGCCTATAAATGTGTCCACAGATTTCCCCTCAAAAGAGACTTTTAGCATTCATGAATTTTAAATCATTCAAATACAAACAAGATTTTAGGCAGGCATGCTGGTGAGTAGTTGTAAACTCAGTACTCAGAAGGTAGAATCAAAAAGATTGATGAGTCTAAGCTACATAGCAAGATCCCATCTGCCAAAAGCCAAGGGATGACAATCCAGTGGTTTATCTCATTGGTATAGTACTTGTCTAGCCTATACAAAACTCTAGGTTTACCTTTAAAATGCCAAAAGGGGGAAATAGATATAAAACTATGAAGTGGGGTTAGAAGGTAGCATTAGCTAGGTCAAACGATTATGACTTTTTGTTTGCTGGTTCTCCTTGGTGTCAGAAGTGTGGGTTGGTATTTCTCACAGAATGACGAATAAAGCTGAATTAAGTTACAGAACCCAAGGCCTGCTGGTCTCAATGACCCTTAGCCACTTTTCGTGAATAAACACTAGGTTGTTGACAGTCCTTGAATAATTTCCAAAGTTTTGAAAAAGTTGCTTTTGACTGATGTTTTTCCCCCTTTGGCTTTATGCATTGGCTGAAGAACCCACGGTTCTCCTGACCACACCTGTGTCAGTTTTTGCTTCACATATGTTTTGTCTCAGTTACTTCCTGAATGTTTAGAATTGCTGTGGACTTTAGGTAGAATGAATTTTAGCACATGGCAATCACTTTGTCTGACATAAACAAATTAATTTCTCTTAAGACAAAATAAAATTGGGTCTGGTACCCCAGTCCCAATGAATACATCTGCAACACAACCCCTACACCTAAGATTCAGAGATCATTTGCAAGAGGGGGTGAAAACTGTAAGAGCCAGAGGAACAGGAAGTTCACGGTAAGAAACACAGTCCTAGAAATGTCAGAAGCTACACCCATAAAGTCTCACCAACTTGACTGCCTACGCAGAAGCTGAACAAAGATGATACCAAAGACGAAAGCTTATGAGGCCTCAACTCTATACAAAGACCTGCAGGCAACTAAGGAATGCTGAGAGGGTAAGAAATAGTCTTTCCTAGGGAAGAGCACACCAATTTGTTATTCAGTACTATATGATCAGCCCTGAAAACATACATATAAGTGACATTAGAAGCACTGAACTTATTGTATATATATATATATATATATATATATATATATATATTATGTTATATTGTATATATATGTATGTATACATATATATATACACAAACACATATACATATATGTAATAATTAAAACAAAAGAAGCCATGTTTTTGATAAAGAGCATGGATGATACATGAAGGTTTTGGAGAGGGAAAGGCAAGGGGAAAATAATATAATTATAATCTCAAAAAACTAAAAATTAATGTTTTCATAATTACTTTTCTCATAGCTAGGACAGAAGCAGCTAAAGAGAGGAAGGACGTATTTGGGCTCATGGTTTCAGGGACATCAATGCACCCTAGGGAGAAGGCAGGCCTCCATCTCCATCTGCAGCAGAAGTGTGAGGCATCCAGTTACTGTGGCTGTCAAAGACACAGAGAATGGGGCCCAGGCTAAGCTTTAGAGGTTCACATCTAGTGGCTTTGCCTGCCAGCCAGGACCATGTCCAAATGGTGCCACAAGCTCCACAGTCAGTGCTCAGTGGGGGATCAGCCTGTGAGGGGACATCCCATGTGCAAGCTGTATCATATGTATTTTCTGCATTTTTTATTTTAAATCCCCATCTATTATAGTATATTTAAAGTGTTTTCAACTAAGCATGAGGGAACATGCCTGTAATCTAGGCACTCCAGAAGCTGAGGCAGAGGAATAGTGAATTTGAGGCCAGTCTAGCTAGATGAAAGAACTCTGATCTCCCCAAAACAAGTATTAAAAATGGATGGAAATACAAGGATAGCAAGTTTCCTGCATACCACACATAGTTGGTCTACTTTTCAAATTCACTCTGCCAATCTTTGTCTTTTAAAAGTCAATTTTGTGTTAATTTTAGGTAAATTATTTCATCATCATTCCAGCTTTTATTTATTGTTGTTGTTGTTGTTGTTGTTGTTGTCAATGTCGATGTTGATAGTTTTCCAGACAGAGTTTCTCTTTGTAGTTCTGGCTGTCCTAGAACTCACTCTGTAGACCAGGCTAGCCTGGAATTCAGAGATCTGTCTGCCTCTGTCTTCCAAGTACTGGGATTAAAGACATGTACCATCGCCATCTGGCTTTATAGTTATTCTTTCTAGTTTATTTCATTTCACTTTTTGTCACTGTAATTTTTATGATCTCTTTGTAGAGTATTTGAGATATTTTAGTTTTTTTTTCAATTTGGCCAACAGCAATGGTTCTCAACCTGTGGGTTATGGCCTCCAATAACCCTTTCACAGGCGTTACCTAAGACCTTTGGAAAACACAGCTATTCACATTACAATTCACACCAGTAGCAAAATTAGACTTTTGAAACAGCAATGAAAATAATTTCATGGTTGGGGGTCAGCACAGCATGAGGAACTGTATTAAAGGGTTGGAGCATTAGGAAGGTTGAGAACCGCTGGTCTATGCAGCATTTGACAAGCAGCCATTTTCTCATGGCTGTGCTTAATGTGTAGTGTTTATCATTAAGTCTACCCGTGTTCTAGTCTGCTTCCTATTGCTATGAACACTATGACCAAAGCAGCTGAGGGAAGAAAAGGATTTACTTCATCCTCTACTTCTAGGTGACAGTCCATCACTGAGGAAAATCAGGGCAGAGAAGAACCGGAAACCATAGAGGAACACTGCCTACTGGCTCCCCCACTGGCTTCTGCTCAGATAGCTTTCTTACACAGCCACGCCCATTAGCCTAGGAATAGTGCCACCAACAGTGGGCAGTAGGCTGGGCCCTCCCACATCAATCATCAGTCAAGACGGTCCCTCACAAATGTAAGCACAGGCCAGTGTGATCTAGACAATTTCTCAGCAGAGGTTCCTTCTTCCCAGGGAACTCTAAGTTGTGTCAAATTGACAATGAAAACTAACCGGAACATCTAATATCTGCATGTTGCCAGCTGACACAAAGTGGAGAAATCTTACATTTTATTTCCCTTCTTATTTACAATGGCCGCAAACATTGCTTGCTTACATTGGCAATCGTGCCACTGTGGAATACAATTTGATTGACCTTAAGTTGCCATTTAGAAAAGTAAAATACTTTATTGCCCCACATTCTTGCCTTATCCATACCTTTCCAGTCTTCCCTTTGTCCTGAGACGCCTTCTCTCACTGTTTTTCTTTCTGTTTAGTGAATTTCTTTCTAGGGTGAACGGCACAGAGGCAAAGCCCCTTAGTGTCCCTCATCTAACATTTTTTATTTCCTAAAAGATTTCTTTGTTCAATGTGTATTTTAAGGGCTGGCAATGGTTTAGCCCTTGAAAAGTATTGCATCACCTCCTTCTGACCTTTTTGCTTTCTGAAGAGAAATCTGCTGTCTTTTGAGTTTTTAAAACTTGCTTTATTACCATGGGCAATATATTTATTTCTCTGGCTTGCTTCAAATTTTAAGTCTGTTTAATTTTCAGATGCTTAATTATAATGCATCTTGGCATAGATTTTGTTGTTTTTCATTTTCTTTTCCCCCCCTCTTGTTTTGGGTTTGTTAAGCTTTAAAGTTTATGCTTTTTTGTCAATTTGGAAAGTTTTCAGTTTTATTTGTTCTCATTCTTCTGAAACACTTGCCTCTTTCTGCGACTCTGATTTTAAACAATGCATTCTTTGGGATGGTCCTGCAAGCCACCAACTGGATGTCGCCTTGAACTCTGGTCTTCTTTCCAATCTTTTACATTCACTTTCAGAGTCATGGCCTGACTATTCCATGCATTCTTGCCTAGACTTTTCTTTTTTTTTTAATTTTTCAAGATAGGGTTTCTCTGTGGCTTTGGAGCCTGTCCTGGAACTAGCTCTTGTAGGCCAGGCTGGCCTCAAACTCACAGAGATCCTCCTGCCTCTGCCTCCCGAGTGCTGGAATTAAAGGTGTGCACCACCACTGCCTGGCTCTTGCCTCGACTTAATTCTTGCAAGAAGTAGAAGAAACAGGTAAAACTTGCTTACTCATCTCACACAGGGCAGGGAGAATACAGATAAACGAATTATCTTCAAATCCAACTAGTTCTAAAGTCTACAAAAATTTGCACTGCAGACTGGTCCCTGTTTTCTTTAACATTTTTTTTTCTTTCCAAATTCTGATCATGTTCCTCAGGCAGAACAAGATGACACTTTCAAAACTTTCTGAAAACCATCTTTCCAAGTCCTCAAGTAGATCAGTGTATATTTGACTTTGCAGGTTGCCATACATATTTTCTTTTACAATTGGCCATTTATTAACAAAAGTGTACATTTTTCTATTTCCTTGAATCATTTCCTAAACATTTCTTTCTGCTTTTGCCCTTTCCTAGATGTTTGTCCACCCAGTAGTTCACCCAGTCCCAAAGATCGTGCTTCTCAGTTTCAGATACCAATTTCTGTGTCCCAGCTCTCAAGACATAGCCATTCCTAATGAAAAAGTTTGATTCCGTAACCATGTATAAGTTCCCACGCCTCTGGGGCTCAGGTGGGTAGCTTTGTTCAGGTAAGGTAGGACCAACCAAGAGGCTGGCTGGTATTCCATAGCTGCTACTGCTGAAAGATCATCCACTAGCCTCTGTTGTGTGCATCCTTTCATATTCTACCAAAAGATCCTAGGATTGTGTCTTAAGAGATCTTGAAAGCTGACCTGTAAAGATGACTCAGTATCTAGGAGTAATAGTAGCTCTTGTTCAGGATCCAGGCTTGATTCCCAGCACCTACATGGTGGATCACAACCTCAGACCACTCCAGTTCTAGGGGATCTGTCACCCTGTCTGACCTCTACAGACACCAGGCATACATGTGACATATAGACGTACCCTAGGCAACATATCCACACACATAGAATAACAAGAAGGGGAGAGGAGGAAGAAGAAGAGGAAGTGGATTATAAGGAAGATGAAGAGGAAAAGGAGGAAGAAAAAGAAACTTAAAATTCCTGACAGCATATGAGCTCTCTTGAAGCCTGCCCCTGGAATTCATGCATCCTCTCCTCTGTTCTATTATTTGAACCATGACTCATGGCTTATCCACATTCAAGGGGAAGGAAAATCTGGAAGAGGTGCAGAACTGCATTCCAGGATTGCAGACATAAGGAAGAAAGAATCAGGGTCACTTTCGTAACTGCTCCATACTATCAATGTTGTATGATATTGTTGTATGAAACAACAACAGTTTCACACAATAAAGAAGAAAGAAATCAAAAAAAGAGAGAGAAAGAAAGAAAAAGTAGAAATAAGAAGAAACAAAAGATGGATAGAAGCTTCTTCATGAAGCTGGATCCAAGAAAGACCCAGAAGCTCAGTATAGAGCTCAGAATCTGGGGAAACTCAATGGACTCTGAAGATGGAGTGGATGTTGGAAATATTCCTTTGAAGAGCTCAGGAAACCTGCACACTCCACTGTCTGGGAAGACTTCTGATTTAGGATTTCTCCTAGTTTATTAAACCCCAGCTTTAAAACTTAAGAATTCTGCTAGTATTGAGATTTCAGCCTGGTGTCTCATTGAGGCTCAGAGAGTGGGCTGCGATGGAATATCCTAACTAGGGAGTCAGAATAAGAGAAAATCAACAAGAAAGTGGGAAAGGAGGGATGGAAACCTATGGATGAAGGTGTGGCAGCTGAAACCCTAATCGTGCAGTGTCTTGACGAAATGTGTAGCAGTCATGGTTTCATTAGGATTTTCATCCTTTGGGACCATGGAGGATTTGGGTGCATCTGGAGTGCTCCTGTAATGTGTTTTGAAAATATGTTATACTGTCTTCTGGTGGGAGACAGGAGCTTTCTCAAGAGATACCATAACAATCTGTGATCCCAACAGGTTTCTTACCATGATAGGAGGCCAGAGGAGATATAAATGGGATGCCATTACAGCCAGATGTGGGGCATGCCTGTAGCTCAGCACTTGGGAGAAGGAGGCAGGAAGATATTAGGATTGGAGGCTAGATTTTATTGCATAGGAAGCTTTAGGTTAGGCCAGGCTATGGGACAGCATGTTTCAACAAAACAAACACAAAAAAGAATGTCATTGGCTTTGTAGAAATGGGAGAGCCCCCTCATTAGAGGACATGCATAGGGAATATGGATGTTCCTTTAGCAGATAAGGTTGTATCCATAGAAACCATGTAATCATGGATGTTGCAGTGTCATCTGGCCCCAGCAAGTCCTTAAATATCAAACATCATCTTACTCTTTCTAAGAGTCCATTCCAGATCCCTTTAGACCTCTATCTGTCTCCAAGACAGCCTAATACATCCCAGCTGGAGGTTAGAGCCCATTTGTCCAATACACCTGGCACTACCCAGAGTTTGCCCCAAAGCTGAGTATGATCTTACACATGCCTGCCTCTCAATAAGTTCCTCAAATTCTGTTCTACCTGATTGAGTTTGAAACCTTCATGGAATGGCCCTAGACATACTATGGTGTGTACAAGTCCTTCTGGCAATATCCAAAGGTAGAATAACACACAGAGATATTAGCAGACACATTCATGTTGTAGCTTTGGTGTCAGAAAGCAGAAAGCATGGGGGGTCTGGAGAAATGGATCAGTGATTACAGCACTGGCTGCTCTTGTAAAGGACCTTTGTTCAGTTCCCAGCATCCACATGGTGGCTCAAAGCCATCTAACAACCTCTTCTGGCCTGCATGGGTATCCCACAAGATGCACAGAAACACATGCAAGCAAAACACTCATTGTGGTGATTTGAAGGAAAATGGCCCCAAAGGGTGTGGCACTATTAGGAGGTGTGGCTTTGTTGGAGTGGGTTTGGTCTTTTTGGAGGAAGTGTGCAACTGTGGGGGCAGGTTTTGAAGTTTCCTATGCTCAGGGCACTTCCAGTGTCTCACTCCTGTGGCCTATCTATGAAGATGTAAGGACTCTCAGCTCTAGTACCATGTCTGTCTATGCTGCCATGCTCCCCACCGTGATGATAATGGACTAAATTTCTGAACTGTTAGTGAGCCATCGCAATGAAATGTTTTCCTTTATAAGAGTTGCAGTGGTCATGGAGTTTCTTCATGACAAAAGAAACCCTGAGAGACTCATACACATAGAATAAAATAAATAAATAGACAAACAAATCAATCTTAAAAAGAAAAAATTCCCTTGAGTTTGGTGTGGGGAGGTCACCTCCAGGCACTAGGTTCAGCCATACTGAAGTTCTGCGTGTAGGGACCACATCATGCATCTGTGAACTTATTTAATTTTCCTTTTTTTTTTTTTTAAGAAAAAAAAATGTGAGAGTAGGTCATTGCCTCTGTGCTTCTTTCGGGAGAGCTGACACCTCCAGTGTGAATGATGCTAATGATGAGAGACAGCATTTTAATGTTAATTAGATAGTCCATGTGTCTTCCTTCAACAGAGAACCATTGCTCTTTTATGTACCAGATAAAAGCAGGGCCCTTGCTTGGAGGAAAACAGGGGACGCAGTCAGAAAAGAAAGTAGTTTCCATTTCATAATTATGCCGCTGATTGTTGCTTTTTGTAGAAATGAAGGATCTTGAGAGGGCAGGGTACTTGAGGCTAACACACTGCATGGCAGGAAGCCTCTGAAGAGTCGCTAAGACCCTCTTTTCTGCCATTTAGTAAACACTGCTAGAAACTGTAATCTCAATTATCAAACAGACTCTCAAGGATGTGCTCGGTGGCCTCATTAGATAACCAAGAGGTGGTATGATGGGTCTGCCCAGGGAGAAAGGGCTGAAAGCAAAGATGATCAGTCCCCCTTTCCTAGATGTCCCCCACACCATGCAAAACCCCAGGCTGGAAAAAGGTACACATGAGTGATAGACAATACTCTTCTTGTTTGAACACGAAATGTCCCTACTGGCTCATATATGGAACACTTGGCCCCCATCTTGTGATGTTATTTCGGAGGTAGTGGGGCCTGCTATGGATGAAAGTCTTTTTTTTTTTCCCAGTGGGATCTGCCCTCCTCTGCTTCTTTTCTGCTTCCTCTTCTCCTTGCTGGCTGCCAAGCACCAGTGTCATGCCTCCTGCATCCACCTGCCATGGGTAGAGTGACTCCTGATGCCTTGCCTCTCCATGGAGATGGGCTGACATCCCTCCAAAGTCATGTGCCAACATCAGCCTTTTCCAGATCAACCGGTTTCTGCCAGGCATTTTAGTTGCAGCAATGTGAACATAACTAATGCAACTTTCAGGTCGGTTAAAAATAAAGATGAAGGAAAAAACTATAGACAACTTCATTGTCTATAGGAACTCAGTTTTCACATCAATGTGAATGTGTAGAATTAACTCATGGATCTGCAAGTATTTTATATGCATTTGTGTCAGTGGTGTGTGAGTGTGTGTGTGTGTGTGTGTGTGTGTGTGTGTAGTCAGTGGAGAACTTAAGTCTGTTTTCTCATTCCATAATGTGGGCTCATAGGGGACTGAACTTAAGTCATCAGGCTGGGTAGCAATGTCTTTACCTTCTGAGCCATCTTGTCTACCTCACACTTAGGGATCTGTATAGAGGCTTCAAGGTTCTCTCTTCCCAGACTTCTAGGGTGCATAAGCGGAGTTACAGGGTGTTGTGAGGTTAACCTAGGGATAACTCCTGTTACTGGTGGGAATGCATCCTGCTAGGATGAGGGGGGGAGGAAAGGCTGAAAAGTAATGAATTAGGGTGTTTCATAGATTCATCAACTCTTTAGTTCTTACCTAATGAATGAATAAGATGTCAACATATCATTTTCTTTGTGTTAACCTCAAACACAAATTTTTTTTGACTAGTTCCAGATGTCCAGAAATGTTACCCAAAGAACTTTCATCCACCCTCCCCACAGTCACAATGTCTGCGTCATACGTAGCTATGGTCCATGTACAAATGCTTCTAACATTTACATGGATTTCACCGGTGATCTCACCAATGTCCCATTTCTGTCCAAAGGTACAGAGCAGAACATTAAGTTGCATGTCAGATGTGTTGATTTTGGTGTATGAATTTCCATATTGTTTGTTGTCTGAACAGATTATTAGTCAAAAGATTGAGTCATAGCCCTTCAGGGTTCAGAAGGTCGAGAGTCTGTGAGAGCACACCATAAATGCCAAGAAGTCCATGCAGCCTCCTTCTGAAATCTTTAAAATATAGCCTGTTATGATGGCACACCCTTTAATTCCAGCACTTGGAAGGAAGAGGCAGGTCAATCTCTTTAAGTTTGGGGATAGTCTGATCTACATGGTGAGCTCCAGACCAGTCATAGTTATGCAATGAGACCCTGTCTTAAACACATGTATACCCAAGCATACACACACACACACACACACACACACACACACACACACACACACCATTAAAAATGCCTAGTTTGTGGGAAAGATTTTGAAATCCACACCTGATTTGTGACTAGACAGTCCATATGGGTGACACTAGTTAGACAGCTTAGCTATATCCCTTGTGCTGACAGGGGTCTTCTGGGATGTTCTGACCAAAATCAATAGTAGATTAGATCAGTCAAGCAGATGACTGTCAAGTGGAGTCTTTCATCATAGACTCAATTTTAATTCTTTTGTGTCATTGTGCAGATTCATCTCTGGGGAATGCAAATTATACATACATACATACTACACATAATCAGAAAGAATAGTACAAATAAAATAAAAAAAACTTTTTTTTCAAGCATTGACCATAGGCTATAACAAAAGTATGGGGAAATGAATTGATGAAGGAGTTCAGAATTTGTCTTTCTGGCTGTCAAAATATATATATATTGATGGTCTACTATGTTCAGCATAGTGCTGTTGATTATAGCAAATTAGAAGCAACATGATATATGACATTTGACCAGGATTGCTTAGACAGATTAAAGAACACACATATGTGTGTGTATATGTACTGTGTGTGTGCGTGTGTGTGTGCGTGTGTGTATATATATATATATATATATATATATATATATATATATATACAGTTCAGTAAACAAATGTGTTATAAAAGACTATTTAGTGACATGCCACTGCCACACAGAAATGATGACACAGCCTATCATGTTTCAGTTGTGTGTATATTGTTTGTATAAACATCTCTGTGTGTGTCTTAAAGGTTAATTGTCCTAAGTCTATTTTCTAAGTGGAAATTTTTATTAAGACAATTTAGAAACCATATAGTTTGCCTATTTAAGTTATTTGCTTGCTAAGTGTGGTAGCTACCTTCAATCCCAGTACTGGGGAATCAGAAGTATGTAGAACTCCAGTTTGGTCTACATAGTGAGTTCCAGGCTAGCCCCAGCTACATAGTGAAACCCTGTCTCAAAAAAACAAAACAAAACAAAACAACAAAATTTTAAGTAATAAATAGTAGTTTGCTTATTCTGGATATCTCATATAAATGACAAAATAGCTGTTATCTTCTGTAATGGCTGAATTCTTTGACATAAAACATGCCTTTCCTCCATAAGCTCTAGTCATTTTGCATCATGCATCAGTCTGTACTTCCTTCCTTTTTATGGCTGAGTTGTGATCTCTTACTCTTTGGACTTGCTCTATTTTATGTGTCCACTCACCATTGGATGGGCATTTGTTTTTTCCCCTCCATGGCTATCATGAATACTGCCACTTTAACATTTGTGTACAGGTGTTTGTGTTGACATAAAGTTGTAAATTTAGACAGCTAACCTGAAGTAATTCTCTAATAATGGGGAAATCACTGAGCAAAATAGCTTCCGTGTTTGTGTTCTCCCAGAGGCCACGTCCTATAGAAAACCGACTCTCTTCCAAGCAGCTGTTGGTCACCAATAGTTCCCCAGCTGTGGGTGGTGCTTCCTACCCACCTCCCTTCCCAAGCTCAACTTGTGCCTGGCTTGACTTGTTCAGATCTTCTGTCACAACTACTGAATTCCTTTGTTCAATTTTGTTCCTTTTTATGCCATGAGTTCTTTACAGATGCTTTGTGGCAGTCCCAAATGAGGTATGTTTTCCAAATATTTTTTCTCCTTTCACATTCTTTTTTTCTCCATTTAGTTACTTATTTGTTCATGTGTGTTTGTTCGGGTTTCTGTAGGAATGCATGTGCATGTGTGTGTGATCTTTAAGAGCTTAGATAGACATGATAGCAGCATCTGCAAGTAGTGGCATTTATAATTATTCATTCCCAGGCAGATAGTTTCCATTTCCATTTCCCTCACCTAGATGTCCTTGCTGGAATGCTTAGTGTGATGGTTTATAACAGCAGTATGAGCATATACACTCTTATGCATTTTATTTATTTATTCTTATCTTGGAAGAATACATGTATGCTAAATGTTTTCTCTACCCTAAGCTGTATTCTCATGCCTTTTATCCACTTATACTTTGAGAAAGACCTCACTAAGTGATGCAGGTGGGCCTTGAACTCACTCTGTAGTCAAGGCTAGCCTTGTTCTCAAGATTCTCCTACCTCAGCCCACCCCCCCCCACCACCAAGGAGTGAAGCACTAGAAGATGGGATGCACCAGAAGGCCTAGCCTTCTCTATCTTGCTGTGACTTAAACATATGCTCTCAAAGTGAAAGTCTATTAAAAATAAACATATAATGTTTAAGTAAGAATCACAAGTGACCACCTATCTATATCTGTATACTAATCTATTATCTACTTGCTTATGTATCTCTCTGTCTGCCTATTTATCTATCTTCATCATCATCATAATCTCTATCTATTGTGTTGAAATACCAAATTACAAATTAAAAAAATTAATTGACTTCATTTGTAGTTCTGGAATCAAGCAACATTCCCACAAATACGGATTACGTATTCTGATCAGCTAAACATGGACTTTTGTTAAAGCTTGCCTGAGATTCAGAAAGCAAAGTCAGTCTCAAGACAAGAAGCTAGGCACACACCTTTAATCCCAGCAGCCACAAGCTAGGAGGTGGTGGTGCACACCTTTAATCCTAGGGTTCAGGATTAAGAGATAGACAGACCTCTGTGAGTCCAAGGCTACCCAGATCTACACAAGAGGGAATTAGTCTAAAAGAGAATTATACTTCACATCTTTAATTCCAACATAAGGGGAGTATATAAGACAGAAGCAAGGTCACAGTAGGACATTCTTCAGCCACACTGAGGAGAGGTCACAGTTTGAGGCTTGATGAGAGCTCATAGAGACAGAGTTAGCCCTTTCTGCCTGAGCTAGAAGTAAGAAGCTAGTGGCAAGCTGTTTTGCTTTTTTGATATTCAGCTTGAATTTCTGAACCCCAATATTAGTCTCTGGGTCTTTTGTTTATTCATGTTACATATGTGACCTCTAGGTACTGGGTAACCAGTCAGGTCTTGTCCCCAGGAAGACTAATTCTCTGTTTTCAGATATTAGACTTTCTCCCTTCCACGTTGGCTTGTCTATTACCAAGTCCGAGATCAGGTCTTGTTTAGGCAGTCACACTGTTGACACATCAAGATGTGATAACTTCCCTGTGGTTTCTAGGAAACGCAATCTCAGCAAATCTCTTGGTCCTTGGGCTCTTACAATTTTTCCGCCCTCTCTGTCTATTCCTCAATATTTCCTGAGCCTTAGGTGCAGAAGTCATGTTGTGGGTGTGCCCACCGTGGCTCAGCACATCACACTCAGATCTCTGCACTTTGACCAATTGTGGTTATCTGTAAACTTCTCCATGAATTGCAAGACGAAACTTCTCAGAGACGGCTGAGAACTTCTACAAATGAAAAGAGGCTGAAGAAAGCAAAGGGAACAGTGGGTTCAGCTTGCAAAGTTGCTGTTTTTATAAGTGGGGAAAAGGAAGACAGAATAATAGGAAAAGAAGTGACTAATGTCCTACTAGGGGAATGGGATGTGCCCAGGTCACTGCTCTGCAGCTGACAAACCTGCATTGGGGGCCTTATTTAGTAATGACAAGACAGATTCAGGTGGCACCCTGGCAGCATGTCCTGAGCATCTGTGTAGGAGGAGAGCAACGGAATTGTAGTTTGTAGTCGGTTAAGCAAGGGAACCATCCCAGGGCATGTTCTGGGGCCAACCCTTGAGACCCATCAGAGCTCTTTGTTAATACAAAGCAAACCTACACTCAAATAAAAAACCAATCAGTTGGCTCATCTTATTGGAAGACTTCAGGCAATGGCTCTGTTGGTTGGGACCCCCACAGATATCAGATATCCTGCATGCCAGACATTTACATTATGAGTCATAATAGTATCAAAATTGTAGTTATGAAGTAACAATGAAATAATTTTATGGTGGAGGGGTCACTACAACATGAGGAACTGCATTATAGGGTCAAAATATTAGCAAGGTTGAGAACCACTGGTTTAAGGGATGCCTTCAAAGTCCCGTGTCACCAAGATCCAGCCCTTATTTCCAATGCCAATTTCAGTGAAATGGCTCCATTCTTCTCAGACAGGATTGCCTGCTGTGACATCTCTCACAAGTCTAGAATCATAGGTGTACATCTACAAAACCAACCCAAAGGACATCTTCCGAGTTCTAACAGTCCAGGGTTGAGCCCCCTAGGTATGGTCCAAATCATGTACTTTCCTGCCCCAACCATTATAAAGAGGGCCCAGTGCTCTGATGAGGCTTCAGGCCTATTCCTGTAGTGAAGAAATAATGATAGTCTTACCTTAATCACAGGAACCAAGGGCAGGAGAATTGGCCACTCTAAAGGAAAATTGAAATGCTGTTGTCACATGTAAGGATGACAGCAATGATGAAGACCCTACCAGATATGATGCTATTTGTGATATCAGAACTTGGGACAATGAGGTAGAAAGATCATAAATTGAGGGCCAGTCTGAGCCATGTAGTGAGACTGTCACAAACAAATATAAAACAAGAAACAACAACAAATAACAAACAAAACTCACAGGTCTTTGCTATATCAAACTTAGGAGTCTTCTACCTGGGTACACTCTTCTCTGTCTCTAAGATTTATCAACTCATGTTTTCCTTACTTACTCCTCTCCACACACACCTGCTATGCACAAAGAACTTGCCAAACTAGCCAGAAAGCTGTCAGTCAATCACATGGCTGCATATACATTAAATTCAAACCATGTGTAAAGATTAGAAAGCTGGTCCAATGATGAATGAATCAAAAAAGTTGTCTCCTAGTTGCCAGCTGATCCTGCTGCCTTGACACCATGGAAAGGGCTTGTATTCCTCACTTTTTGAGGGGAGGTGATATAGGGTTTCTCTGAATTGTTTTGGAGCCTATCCTGGCACTCACCCTGTAGCCCAGGCTGGCCTCAAACTCACAAAGATCCGCCTGCCTCTGCCTTTCCGAGTGCTGGGATTAAAGGTGTGCGCCACCATTGTCCAGCTACATTTGTTATTTATTGTTGCTGTGATGAAAGAAACTTATGAATGAATGCACTTATTTTGTCTTACGGCTCCAGAGGAAGAATCCATATGGTAGGAGTCTTCATTGCCTTTCTGCTGCTTTGAAAAAATCCTATGAACAAAGCAACGTAAAGAAGAGTTTATTTGATTTACAATTTTTTAGGGTTCGAGTCTGTGATGTCAGATTGGAAAAGCAGGCAGAGGGTGACTGGAGCTGCCACTGAGAACTCACACAGTAAACCATAAAACAGGAAACAGAGAACTTATCTATCTACCTATCTTCCTTTCTTTCTCTCTTTCTTTCTTTCTTTCTTTCTTCCTTTCATCTATCTATTATCTATCTATCTACTACCTATCATCCATTTATCTGTCATCTATCTATCTATCAAACATTTATCAATAATCTATCTATCTACCATATTGATAGAATAAATTACAAATATAGCTTAAAATTTTAATTGGCACTCAAAATGGGGCTGGATATTGAAGTTTCAAATCCCACCCCAGTGACACATCTCCTCTAGAAAAGCCACACTTCCTAATCCTCCCCAATCAGCCACCAACTGAGGACCAAGAGATGTATGTGGGAGTCACAATACTGAGTGGCTGGAGCAAGAAGTTGAGAGATCATAGCTTCAGTCCCCAGTAAGAGGCACTAAGAGTAAAGCAAGGCTTTACAAACACCACCATAGGGGCACACTCCCCAGTGTCACCAGCCAAGGACTCAGTACATGAACCTATTCATTGAAATCACCACAAATACTCAAATGTAACTTCCCATGAGCCAAAGATGCCATGGGGTTCTCTAGTGAGAAAACTAGAATTTAGTAATAACCCAAGATGAATATGTAAGAAGAGTTTCACAGGAGGTTGATACTGAATACAATGGGCCATGATGACAAAGAAATGAAAAACAGTGAGGATTTAATTATTTAATTACAGCTGATGCTTTCCCACTGGGCAAATATGCAGAGAACACCGCAGCCAATTGCTCTAGAAAGCACAAGGTTGTCAACATATGTGAAATAGAAGCAAAATGACCTCGTTTCAGTCCAAGAAGATATCTCAAAACATGCTGTGGTCTTCATTCTCATAAAGGTCAAACTTTTTACTATAAGGCAATCTGTTTAAAAACCAGTTATAAAAATAAGGTTTAATTAAATAAAATACCCTGTAACTTGAGATAAGAATTCATGTTTCTACATTATATATGTGGGCGCACATGCACGCATGTGCGTGCACGCACGCGCGCGCACACACACACACACACACACACACACACACACACACACACACACACTACCTGAAATGGTGAAAGAGCAAACAGCATAATCATTAAGAGCTAAGTACCATATTGAAAAAATAAAAAGGAGCATAGTAAATTAAAGAATATAGAAAAGGAAGTCAATAGAGATTACAGGAAAAGAAGAAAACAGAAAACAAAGAAGCAATAAAAAAATGTTCAGTTGTTCCTCCCTCTCCCCTCCCTTCCTTTTTCCTCCCTCTTGCCCCCAATTTCTCTCTCCATGCTTTCCTTAATTTCATCCTCTAACTAAAACAGAGATGCCTCTGACCAGAATGAGTAAGGCAAGATGACATGATACACAGGTTTAGGGCTAGAAAAGTAGATACAAATGTTTTGTTTGTTTGCTTTGAGACAGGGTCTCACTATTGTCATCCTGAAACTCACCCTGTAGACCAGACTGGCCATGAACTAACAGAGATCTGCCTTCCTCTGACTCCTGAGTGTTGGAGTTAAATCATGTACTACACATCTTTAACTGAAGGTTTTGTGCAGGTATAAACATAAAATCTCTTATTGTTCTCCTGTACGCAATGAAGAATAATTGGAAACTTATAGTTTTAAATTTGAAAATACAGCAAAAGTGGATATTTTCTAGAAGTAAAATGACCTCCAAAAACTTACTCATGAATGAGTAAGTCACATACTTAGAGGAATATATTTATGCCAATGGAGTTGTATACACAACACATAAAGAATCTCTAAACCATTTTTATTAGTAACACCATTTTATGTATTATTACTAATCATGAATGCAATAAATGTCAAGCCCATAGTATCACTAATCTATTGTAATTAAAAGAAGACAGCTGGGCAAAGGACATAGACAAACATGTCACACATCTAAAAATAGTTACAGTATTAGCTATCATTGTGAAAATGAAAGTAAATGTCACAATGAAATCTAATTCTGTAGCCTGTAAAATGGCTAACACCAACATTCAAAGGATACTAGATGTAGAGTGTGAAGCTAAGAAATTATCTCTTGGATATTACTGGCAGAATATATAATAGTAATCTCCTTAGGAAAAAATTTCAGTTCACAAAGCTAATTATTTACACATCAAAAAACAGAGGGATTCTAATCTAAAGTATTTCTAGCAAAAGCACTTAAAATTGTCCCAAACATGGCACAACCTCATATCCACCAAGAGTTGAATGACTAATTTTCCATATTCATACAATGTCACATTATCTACTGATCAAAGTAAGATACCAAGAGACAAGTCATGTAGACAAATCTCAAAGAATATTATTACTCTAAGTGAAAGAAGCTGCTTTATGTATTTCCATTTAAATTAATGCTAGGAAAAACAAAACTAATATGTGATGAGAGAAAGCATAGCCTGAGGGAAGGGTGGGTGGCCAGTGGCCATGTAAAGAATTTTCCTCGCTAGAACAATGGGAGCTTTCCTGGGTATGAATATTAGCTATACGCGTCAAAACTCATCCCCTCATACATTTAATGGCTATGCATTTCACAACACAAACATTTTACCTCAATAACAATATCTTTATAACTGGTCCTATAAATATGGTGATATATTATTTATGATTTATTAATGCTTTCTTGGGGATTCAGAAAGCAAAGCCAGCCACAAACTATAAAGGTTAGGAGTTGGTGGCACATACCTTTACTCCCAGGACTCAGGCGATAGAAGCAGATGGATCTCTGTTAGTTCAAAGCCAGCCAGTGATGCTTTAGAGTCAATCAGTCCAAAAGAAAATTAGAGCTCTCACCTTTAATCCCAGGACTCATGAGAAGTATTTAAGACAGTAACAGGGTCTCAGAGCTGGCATGCAGCTTCAGGATTCTCCCCATCCATGCTAAGGAGAGGCAGCAGTTTGAGGTTTGGCAAGAGTCCGTGGATACAGGATCAGCCCTTTCAGCCTAAGCTAGAGGCAAGAGCTAGTGGCTGGCTGCTTTGCTTTTCTGATCTTCAGCTTGAAGCTTGAACCCCAATATCTGTCTCTGGGCCTTTTATTTTCCATGATAAATAAAATATCAGAAAACAAATTGGTAGTTATGTTTCCACATACACCCACACATACAACCACATTTAGAAAATTAACAGTCTTCAATGATTTTTTAATTCTACCCATCATTCTAAAGACACAAGCCCCATCTTGATAATTTTGCTTAATGGGGAGGCTTTTGTTTTTTCGTGCTGGGATCATGAGCTATTGTGGTTACGCGCTGTGTACTTGGTGCTATATTGTGTGATTATGGGGACTTGGAAGGTCTAGCCTGTCTGGAGGAAGCAGTTGATGGGGACTGGGTTCTTTGGGGGGTTGTTGTTCCTGGCCTACCTGTGTGTTCTTTCACACTGCATCTTCTGCAGCAAGAACAGCTGCCATCACATACATCCCATCACTTTGATGGCCTGCCAAAGCTCGTGGGCCAAGCAACCAGGAAGGAGCCCTCTGAAGCCATGAGCTGAGAGAAATTGCTCTTCTTTTAACCTCTCTTAGGTATTTTGGTCGTAGCTAAACAAAAGTCACCACTATAGGCGCTCACCCTTCCCTTAATGTGTGGGCCAGTGGGAGGGCAGGCAGATCACAGTGAGGGAGGGAGACAGTAGAGTACCTGGCCCATCCTAGAGCCCGCACAGCAGACACTGCGGCACCTGCTGGGAGATGTTCAAAACCTTGATTTCGTTCCACTAAGTACAGTCTTAAGACTGTGGGAGGCTTGGACTCCATCCTAATCCAGGAGACTCGTGTTCCTTTTGTCTGAACAATGGAAATGTTTCCCTGCTGGGCTGCTTCAGATAGGAGTCAGGTGACACCCTGCTGCCCACACGTGTGTGAGAAGAGCCTGCTTATACCAGGGCAGGACTGGGCAGAGAGACTTCCAGAAGTATTTCCTAGGTTTTAAGAAGGAACAAAGAAAGGGGCTTTTTTTGGGGTGGGGGTGGGGGCTTTGAGCAGTGCTGAGTGCAAAGACAATACTTGGATTTTCTACAGATGTCATCTTCCATCCTGGATGCCCAGCCTAGCAGGAAAAGCCAGCTTTGGCGACGCCAGTACTGGGGCAAGGGATCTTTGACAACATGATTGAATCAATAAACTAGCCAAATGTGGTGAGCATCTCTTCAGTCTAGACTTCTGCATGAGATCATGAGCGCTCTTTTCTCACGCATCCTTAGCTTGTGTTGACTTGCTTACACTAATACTGACTGTCCCCAAATGTCTCAACTCCTCCGTCATAACAAGGATTTGATAGTCCTGTTAAGGGCCATGGGAAGATTCTAGTAAATACCAAAGTTGAGGGGCATTTGGGTTGGGCCCTCAAGAGCTCTCCCTGCTTGCAGTGTGAATAGTGAGTGGGTTCAGGAGAGATGATGCCATCCGAGGGAGGTAATGCCACCTGAGTCTCTTGACAGAGGTGACAATAGCGTGACACAAATACACGTAGAGACACAAATCTACAAAGCCCCCCTATGGACGGCCTTCTCTGGTTTTTCCAACGTGACTCTGGCGTTCTTCTCCTTGGACACCACCCTGTCTTGAGTCATTAAATATGTTTCTCCTGGTGGAGCGGACATCCTAGTCTGACCCATCCTGACCTTCCAATGCTTATACCAATGACCCATGTAGCCCCACTGGTCTGGAGACAGAAACCAGTTAACTGTTGTCCCATGGTGAACAGCTTAATATGTTCCTTCAGCCCTCATCCACCCACCCATCCATCTGCACTCAGCCACAGAGAACGAGGCAGAGAAACAACCGATGGTGGATGGTGGGTGGGAACCTGAGAGACTCGCAAGCCCACAATGTACAGGTGCATACAGGGTGACCAGCTGGGTCTTGGCCTTCTCGGGAAATTTCCTCTTTCAGACTCTGTTTTTGCAATGGTGTAGAGGCGAGGGAGTGGCTGAATTCCCAGGACTGACCCTGTACAGCAGCTAGGGCTTGCTTGCCTGCCTCAGGATACCTGCAGCCTCTCTCTTTCTTCTTTGGAACTGAGTAACTTGGCAGTTGGCTGGGAAAAGTCCAGCAAGAAGCCCACTAGTCTCACAAGGAAGCCAGCTCTGTGTAGGATTTTTTTTTCTCTCTCTCTCTCCGAATTCAGTTTCTTTGTGTTTCCAGTAGAAAGGGCTGTTGGCTTTTGAAGGTTGTTTATTTCAAGGATGCTGGGAGGTGATGGGGTGGGGGTGGAGCCATTCTCTGGACAACAGCCATTGTTTGTGCCCCAACTGTGAGCCCTGATATCACCCAGGGCCTTGGCCTCCTCCTGGGTCTCTCTGCACCTGGGGAGCTGAGGTGGACCGATCCCTTGCAGGTTGCAAGGCTCTAAGATGGCAGAAGGACATAAATAATCAGCCTTCGGTCTCTAGCTTGACTATAAAAAGCGTGCATATGTTGTGTGCAGGTTTTCTTAAGGTAAGGGACAGAGCTGGGCAAAGCGACTTCTGGAACTGCCCATATGGGGAGGCGTCTTTCGCTGGTGGCTCTGCAGACAGAAATTGCCCATCTGCGCTGTTTGCAGGTGTTTTGAATGATTATATTATTAGCTTTGTCTGCTCAACTTTGCTTTTTTATGGTGGCTTTAGTATTGCAGAGGAAAAAAAAAAAGAAGAAGAAAGAAAGAAAAAAGAAACATAAAGCAGCCATCTGGCTCCCGATTTGTGATCATATTCTCTGTCAGGAGAGAGGAGAGAGGCAGCCCCTGCTCTTCAGGGGTGGAGGAGACCGTGGGCAGCACTCGATTCTATTCTGCCCTTAGCTCAGGGAACAGGTTTGGGGTAAGTAAAATTTTTCATGTCACGGGGGAAGCTGGCTCATCTCCTCATTTCTCCACCCCCACTCCACCTGGATGCTTTGCCTTGGCACTCACCTGGGTAGTAGAATTGCCAATCAATAATATGTCCCTCAAAGCCACAGTGTGGCTGGAAGAACAGGCTGTGCTTGTGGTGGTGGGCCTGGAGACCCATGCCTGAGCTGTCCCTGCCACCCTTGCTTCTGGGCCTTAATTTGATCGGTGCTGTGACCTGTGTAACTTTGCAGGGCATGCAGACTGCAGGTAGCAAGACAAAGATTTATTTGATTATCTGTGCATGGGCAATTCATCTGGGAAATGCTCTCTGTGTCTGATGGTGCACGAGTGGGGTTATTTAGGGTTGGAGAGCAGTTCCAGGGCTGGGAGGATGCCAGGAACCACCAACCCAGCAAGGTCACGGAGCCTCCACACCACAGGGGACACCGGGGAGTCCCACATCATGTTTCAGCCAGAGGGTGTCATCTGCAGTTTCATTGCTTGGGACAAAGAGATGAGAATCACTTGGGCTTCTTTCTTTTTTTCTTTTTCTTTGCATAAAAGAGGGTGGGGTGGGGATTTGAAGACTCAGGCAGCTCTCACTCACTCCAACTTTCTCTTCACTCCAGGTAGATTACAGTGAGATGGAAGAGGACTACAGCCAGAGCCGCGAGCAGCTGGCAGTCACAGGAAAGTGAGAGCCGGTTTCCTTTAGGTTTCTTTAAGGGTGTGGTCTCAGGTAGTCTAACCAAGCTCCACTGAACATCCGCCCATTTGTTACATGGGTTCAAAGCCGGGAATGCACAAAATTGAGTGGATGGGGAGATGGATCTGGGAGGAGTTGGGGGGAGTGGTAAATATGATCAAAACATGGCACAAAATCCCCAGAGAACTAATAAAAAAGGCATCATATATGTGTGTTATGATACACAACATGTAGTATATATGTTATATGTATCTTGTTATGACTATGACATGCCTGTTGCCTGTCTCTTACTGCATATAGTCATGGCCACAGCTATATTCATTGACAGCATCTGCCATGGGCATCTTAGGGGCCCAAGACTGGCAGGAAGCTTCTCTAGGAAAGGGAAGAATTATGAAAACAGCACCTCATTCCCTAGAGTTCTGGCTTTTCCCCCTTACCTTTTTGTTAGTGTATGCTCACTGTATAAAGGGATGGGTCTCATAAGGACATTTTCTCTTGAGTGTTTCATACACGTTAACTGTGTTCACCCATTCTCCTGCCCCCTGTCCCCTGCCCCCTGTCTCACTAGGCCTTTTCTTCAAGTCCCTTCTACTGTCTATTGTCATGTTACACACACACCACACACATGCCACATGCACACACACATGTCACACACACACTCATACCACACACACACACACACACACACACACACACACAAGTACTCACATATATGGGAAAACACAAAATATTTGTCTGAGTCTGGCTTATCTCACAAACATGATGGTTGGTCTCAGGTTTTATCCACTTTTCCTGGGATGATAGGATTTTGCTTTTGCATTGTTCATGCACTCGACATTCTCCCCAACCACTGTTCACTGGCTGCTGTGAACAGGGTAGCCTTGGTCTGGGCATGCGCATCCCATAGCTTGGAGAGTCTTGCTGAGGAGGAGGTACCTTCAGGGAGGCTCCTGCTATCCCATTCCCTCTCTGCTGGGGCAAATGTCAAGAAGTGAGCTGGACAGTTTCTTTTGTGTGTTCATGAGAAGGGTAAAAAGCGGAAAGTGAGGATGCGCGAACCCTCTCTCATTGTCTTCTGAGAGCCAAGGCCCCTGCAGGGTTCCCAGAGGGAGTGAGAACTGGCAACGCCAAGGGCTGGTGAGACTCTGGACAGAAACCCTTCAAGGTGCAGGTGGCATGGAGACACCCAAAGCCCGTGGCCTCAGCTTTGGCAATGGGCCAGTGAGCAGAAGCAGGGGCCATCATGGATTATGTTAACGTGGACCAGTGTCATCTTATTCAGGGAACAAAGGAGACCCCTCTGCAGAACACCTCACAGGCTTCACCGGAAGGAGTGACCTTATCAGGGCTCCAAGGGCACCTTCACATTGAATAAAGCAATTGCAAGCTAAGCCTCTAGTCTTTGACAGAGTAAAGGGAAAACCTGTTGAGTGTCATTGAGCTTGGAGCCTCAGGTTCACATCCACATGAGGGCTTCTCCAATGTCAGAGAAAGTGCTAGAAAACATAAATAAGGGCTCTACAAGAGCATAGAACTTGAAAGTAGACCATGACCTCCTTTGTCAGTCATGGTAGGAGGAGCTGGGAGCTTGGCTCTGATGCAGTCACCTTCCAGGATCACTACAATATTGATCCTGGAAGGATCCTGGTCTTTTAGGTTACAAAAGGCAAACATTATCGACAGCGTTAGGCTGTTCACATTGAGAGAAGAAAGTGCACTCTAAGCTTTCAGACTGCCCAGGTTTGAATTTTGTCACCATTTATTAACTGTCTGACAATCAATGAAATTTTAATCTGTCCTTTTCCCCTTTTTTTCTCTCTCTCTCCTTCCTTCCTTCCTTCCTTTCTCTCACCCCCATTCCTCCACTCCACTAGCCTTCCTCCTTTACTTCCTTCTTTCCTGGCTGTATTCTTGCCTCAGTTTCCTTACCTGTTAATCAGTTTTATCATGAGTCTGCAGCACAGTAGGCCTGTTGCCATGATTACTGCACATGCTCACCAAGTCTCCCTATTGTACAATTAATATCCAGCAAACATTAGCCACAACTATTCTGCGTGCTGTTATTCTCACTATGCCTGCCCCCTGACCTCCTCTTTCAGAGGCAATGTGATATACATTTAAGGGAACCAATTCGAAGCCATGTAACCAAGGTACAAAATGTTCATTGTCCAATGTGACCAATATCATTCTTACTAACATCATTTGGTAGGGGCTCTGTCTTCACTTCTCTCTGAGCTCACCTTCCCAGTGGCCTGTCATGGTCCCAACTCGCTCACCCTCTGGTTCACATTGGTCACTGGCACCTTTGTGGCTGAAGCGTCTTGTTTTCCTATTTTCTTTGCAGTGAAGTTCCCAGAAGAGCCCACCTCTCTGGTAATGGGAAAAGATCAAGATAGCATTCTTCCATATTCACTGGTCCAGAGCCCAAGTGCAGAAGCCACTACCTCTTCCAAGAGAGATGTGCCTCAGAGGTGTACCACGAGTTCCAAGCAGACCAGAAGTGCAAAGAGCCTGCCTTTGGTGCAGAGATCCATCTGATGCTTCCAATGAGGCTTTAATTCTTCCCAATGGCTTCATGGCCTTTATGGCCCCAGCCCCACTTCCAGGGTCTCAGCATCCCTTCCCACTAGGTGGACCAGGAGGCTTGAGTGCCCTTCCCTTTGTACAGGAGCTTGCTACATAGTATGAACCTAAGCCAGGTAACCGTCATGGCTGACTCTGTGCAGCATGCGTAAGTCAAACGTAGGTGGCCCCATTGCTAACTGCTCATTCATATTCTTGGCTTGCTCTTGACTCACTCTCCTTACTGCAGGGGAACATGCATAGAGCATCTTCCCCTGTCTTGTATGTTCTCTTTCTGTACCTCTGTAATCTTTGGGGACCTGTCCCTATTCCCTTGAAGTCACTGATTTCAATTATAATTAGCACTTAAAACTGCTTTCTAATCTATTCTACCTCAGAACTCTCCCCTGAACATTCTAGACACTCAGCAATTTTTGCGTTTTTTTACTTTCTATTCCCAAGGCAGAAAATCAGATTGACACAACTCATGTATTCCAAAGATGCTGGCTCCTAGTCTCTCAGTGTGTCTAGAAAAGGGCAGAACTCCAGGATACTTTCTTGGAGTGCTGAGTCAGCAGGAAACAGCAGTGGGGGGGAACCCCATGTCAATGTGCACATGGATTCCTCTATCCTGTGACCAGCCTGGCCTTAGCATTTAGCTTTGTTCTCTTGAGGATAAAGGAAACAAAGAGGACTTTACAAAGGCTCGTGGGAGGGAGAGATGGAAGCTGCAAACCCATACACACAGAGGCAAAACTGGTTCAGAATCCTACCCAGTCCTGCACGTTCCCAACATTCACACCTTGCTGAGCCTGCAGTGCACTGTGAAGTCCTTGAACTTTCAAACACCATGTGTCAGTCAAAACTGTTGTGACAAGCTCAAAAGAACCATCCAACCCTGGGGCAGAAGTTTCTTTATCATATACTGTGTTGTTGCCTAGAGGCACTCTGAGTTCTAAGATGGATGACCCTGATGATGGCTGTCCCACAGAGCAGGAGAGTGACTGCAATGTCAAGTTTACTTCTCTGTCACCTTCCTTACAATTGCCCTGACACCTAAGCTGAAGAACTGGACAAAGACTACTTCTGAAGTGGCACTCCCTTAGCCTTGAGCTACTGCAGGGGACACTGGAATAGGAAAGATTCACTGGAGGACGGGGAGGCTACTCTGTGATAGAGCGCCTGCCTAGAATCCCCCAGTGAGGGGCTGGGGGCGTGGCTCAATGGGTAGAGCACCTACCTAGAATCTCCCAATGAGAAGCTGGGGACATGGCTCAGTAGTAGACTTACCTAGCAGGCCCAAGTCCTGGGCTCCAAAGTCAACACAATAACAGGAAATCACTGGTCTTTAACTGAGTCTTCTGGTTCCTGTCTCAGATTGGTACAATTTGTCTGTGTGACAGCAGGGAATTCTATTACCCCTCTCTCAGCCCTCAGTACTTGGGCAAAAACCATACTTCAACTTCCATAGATGAGCAAAACAAGGCAATTAGAAAAGACACATAGGCCTCTCTAAGTTTGTGGTAGTTTGTAAAGCCCTGTGGAAGAGTCTATGGCACATAATTTTCAGTTTCACTAAAGTAGAATGCCAATGTCACATGTTGGGCATACTTTAGCATTGGGCATGCATAGCTGGCAATCATGGGCACACGGGGCCTCATGAGTAGTCTTGGTATTCCCTTTGTTCTGAAGGAGGAAGAAGTTCCTATACAGATGGAAAGAACTAAGTGACCACCCATGAAATGTCCTTCTGGTGTTGCTAGACTTGAACACTACTAAGGATCTGCATCCAAGGATGCTGTTTTAGTTGTCAGAACTCAAATCAACTCTTCCCTGTCAACAAGCACCCATAATGGGCTTGTTGGACTGGATGGTTAGGCGAATGGCTAGGGTTTGACTAGACAGAGCAATACCAGTGTCCAACATTATGTCACCTACTCACCCCTGGGTTTCTGCTTCACCATGCTCATATATGATGCACTGAGAAAAAGACTAATTACTGATCAATGAGAATTATGGGGACTGTATATCAGTAGTTAAGAGCATGTACAGCTCTTCTACTAGATGCAAGTTCAGTTCCCAGCACCCACATCTAAGTGCTCACAACAACCTATAACTCAAGCTCTAAGAGATCTGGTGTCCTCTTCTGGCCTCCATGGCCACTGTACTGATGTGCACATACCCCTATAGGGACACACATGTAGATAGACACATAAATAAAAGTAAATGAGGATTCTGAATCTGTCTTTGAGCACTAGTCTCCATAGAAGATTCTGGGGACAATAGTGTGTAAAATGTACACTGTACAATTTGGAGCAGTCGAGATACAGGATATGGCATTTTCTTTTGTATTCTTGATGAGTAGAAGAGGACTCTAGTGCTAGAAGCTTTCTCTGGAAACCCTATTCCCCATGACACCAAGTTTCCCCAGTGGGATGAGAGCTGGATCTCAGAAGCTAGCCTTTACAGCAAGGTTCATATATAAGGCTAATCCATTCATTGCTTCCTTTTGTCCTGGAATACCCTCACTCAGTGCTGTAAGGTTGCCTCCCATAGGAGACACTTTAATCCTGTTAACCAGATCTCTGCAAGTGAACTTCCCCACATAGGCTAGATGTCCCCTGGGAAGAACAATTGATTATGATGGTGCTGTCATTAACCCTTCTCAGTGCTTATAATGCCCAAGGTTACAGAAAGAGGGCAGCCCTAAATTGTCCTTACAACCACCCTCGTGTAATGGGAATGTCTACTGTGCTGATGGAGGAAGTCAAGACAGCAGCAAACAGCTGGGGAGATGCTTACTGGTCAACCACATGGACCTGACTTTGCCTCCTCAGCTCCATGCAAAGCCATGCACATCTGTAGCCCTAGTGCTGGGGGTTTGGGAAGTAGAAATAACAGATTCTGGGGGTTGGAGGGTTGTTCCTGGGTCAACCAGTCTTGCCAATCAATGAGCTCCAGGTTTACCAATAGACCTGCCTCAAAAATAAATAAATAAGTAAATAAATAAGTAAGTAAGTAAGTAAGTAAGTAAATAAATAAATAAATGTAAACATGGTAGCGCATAATAGAGGAAGACCTCCAACTTGCATCTATGGGCAAGCTCATGAGCAAACACGCCTACACATACAGGTGCATGCAAATCCCAAATCCTCTTTGCTGAAGTCTTTCGGGTTGTAATCGGAGTCATGAGTGGAAGCCTGCATCCGTGTGCCTCCAGAATGGTATGCAATGCAAATATCAAGAGCTGACATGTCACTTGCAAAGCACAGCCTGTAACCTAAACTGCAGCTTTTGATGGGAAGCAAAACAGAAGGTGCGTTCTAGCCCCTCGTTTGTGTACGTGGTCAGTGCACTGGCTGCCATGTGGAAATCACCACGGAGCACAGAGAAGGAGCCCTGCCTGAAGAAGCCACAGCCACGTGTTCACCGCCCACCACAATCCAAGGTGGGGAGAGGGGAGGGAGCAACAGAGAAGCACAAGGAAATTTGCTGTTCCAATTAACAGAATTATTTGTATATATCCATTTCATTTAGCAGGATAAACTCAGCTGTGACTGTTTGGAAAGTTTGGGAGTCATCCAGTGCGCACCGTGCAGCTCTGGCATAAGACTCATTTCTCCTCCAAGTATCCTTTCGGGTTTGCCTGTGGGGAGACTGCAAGTGCCGAGACCGGATGATTCTGTTGCTCTAACTGGACCTCGCCCTGCTTTGCAAGGGCTTCATGTGACCCATAAAGCCTGGGCGTGATTTCTGCATGTAAGTTAGCTCACCTCATTGCAAGAGGGGCCTTGAGGATGGTCTGTGATGGAAGCCCTACCCCATGGTGTCTGTCTGTCAGTAAATTAAGAAGAGGAAGCACAAACACACAGCACTTCCTCCCCTTGCACATGGACACAGGGCGGAGCCAGGCTGCCTACACTCTGGCTCTCATTGGTTGGTCTCAACCTTCTGAAACTGTTGATTGACAGCCTAGGGGATGCTCATCGGAGCTACAGTCAAGTCTGAGAAAGCTGCAGTTTAGGATGTCAGCTGGGGGTGGGGTTCACTACCCTCTATAAAAACAATAAGACAGGAAAAACATATTAAAGGGCTTGGTGGTTTATGTTAAAATTGTTGAACTGAAGCCACGAGACAGACATTGTCTAGCAGGCAGACTTTTTGGGTCTGCCTTAAATTATACAACCTAATTCCCAAAAATAAGCCCAGATTTGGGATTCTACTCCCTGGTCTTTCACTCACTCTGTTCCCCTTTCCTTCCTAATGCTCGCTCCTTTGTTGAAAGACAAATTAAAGGAAAGGGTATGTAAACTCTGGATAAGGTAAAGAGAAGGAGTCTGGCCTTTCTGAAATATGCATTTTAGCATTTGTGTAATTTGTGTATGAGGCTCTGTGGACAGGGTTCATCTTAGTTCAGGTAGTGGAAGAGTAGCAAAGACAGAGACTATGCCAGCCGCTGTATTAGTCTGTTTTGTGTTACTGTAACAAAATACCCGAGGCAGGTTACTGTTAACCTTTTGGAGGCTAGAAATCAAGATAACAAGATTCAGGCTTTGTTGAGTGAGTTTGCCTTTGGCTGTGTCACCTCCTGCTAGAGAGCATTGCAAGCACCTGTGTGAAGGGCAGCATCTCAGCTTGATTCCAGCAGTAGGAGTGCAGTGGGAGAGGATGAACACGGGCTTTTATAACAACCCCAGTAAGACCTATTGCCACGTGAAAAGAATACCTTCAGCGGGCCTAAGGGTCTCCCACTGGGCCCATCCGAAGGCCCCTGTGCTCCATGCTCCCACACCAAGGATGACATGCCCCACACACCGTGAGGGAACATTTGGAAGTTTCCAGTTTCCTGCTACCCCTGTGCCTGTTCAAGCTGCAGATATTTAATTATATTGAACTTTTTAAACCACGGAGGAGTAAGAACTCAGGAAAAGGGTCCAGCACAGGGTGGGCTGTGCTGTTTAGTCACAAGGATTATTGGGACAATTTTCTTTCTGTCCTTCCATTGGACCCTCTCCTTCTCTTCCTCCTTCTTGGTGCTTCTTTTTCCCCCTCCCTCTCTCCCTCCCCTCCCTCCCTCTGCCTCTCCTTCACCTCTTTCCCTTTCTTTTCTCTCCTTCCCTCTCTCCCGCTCCCCCTCTCTCCTTCCTTCCTCCCTTTTTCTTCCCTTCCCTCCTTTTCTCCCTCCCTCCTTCCTCCCTTTCTTCCTCCTACCTCCCCTACCCTCCTCTCCCACCCTCCTTCCTTCCTGTTTTGTTGTTGTTGTTGTTTGTTTGTTTTCCCCTATAGAATCTCAGAGGGAACCTCATGTATCTACAGTAGCTCCTTCCCCTCAGAGTCAGATCTGCTGACTCTTTGGATGTGAACACCAGTTCATGGCTCTAGGCTACAGACTATATCTTAGTAACTTTCACCCTTCATTACTGTCCTTATAACTGAGTAAATTACTTCACAGTCAAGAGCACTCTTTGTGGCTTAAAAAGATGAATTTCCCACACTTTCTTGTATGATCTGGGATGAGCGTATCTGCCTGTCTTAGTGTGTATGGATTATCGGAGGCCTCTGAATGAAATCTGCCCATTTAGTGCATTCTTCTTAAAATTAGTCAATAGTACAAGTACAAGGGTGTGCTTCATTATGGCCTCAGCTTACATACACATAAAGTACTCTGATCAGACCCCCTCTGGCTTTTTTCCGCACCCCTTTGCTTCTGCCTTTTCTCCCTGACATGACCAAAAACCCCCTTTTCTTCCGTGTTCTTTGCCCCAGACTCTACAGAGGTAAAATGCAGTACTGGTAGTTGAGTTGACATGTTGATTGCTGTCTGGGGCTTGCTTTGCGATCCTTGGGATGGGACAGAGAGGAAGCAAGTGTGGGGGAAATGAAATGTTCATGAGTCTAATAGCCACTAGTATGGGATGAGGAGAGCCTGTTTTCTTTGTTTGCACATGAACTTAATGTTTCAAGATGTTAACCTGGCTGTCCCTAACAATCCGGCTTTGCGGTTGGGAGAGCTGGACTGCGAACACTGGTGGCCTTAAGATCTTTGCGTGCTTTCTGCAGTTTCTTTCTTCACCATGGTCAGTTTGAGTTGCAGAGGCCTTTCACCTTGGCTGGGTTTATTCCTGTTTTATTGTATCCCTTTGAGGATGTCGTGAATGGAATATTTATCTGACTTCTTTCTCATAAAGTCTGTTGTTTGTGCATAGGAAAACAAAGACCTACAGGTTTTTAGATTACAAATCTTCTTCATAGTTGAAAAAAATCAGTAGAGAGAAGTGACTGCCTCCAGGATAGGAGGAAGCCTCTGCCAAACATTTATTTAACAGAGAATTACTATATAGACAATATACCTAATTAAAACATGAAACAACAAAAGATCAGATGATATGAATAGCCACATTCAAATGAAGGACCAATGGCCAAGAAACACACAACAAAGTGTTCACCATCGTTAACTATCAGGGAAATATAAACCCAAAACATGTTGGTATTCCATTGCACAGAAGTCAGAATGTCTGTCAACAAAAAGAAAAGTAAATATAGGCAAGGACACAGAGGGAAAAAAGTTTTTCTTTACTCCTCAGAGGGATGTCAGAGTAGCTAGTATAGAAATCAATCCAGATGACTCATAAAATTAAAAATAGAACTTCCATGCAAGCCAGCTAAATGGCTTTGGTATATACCCCCAAAGAAATGAGATTCATCACAGGGTAACGACACCTGCACGCCTGTGTTTATTTTATTACAATAATCACAACAACCAACAGACAGAACCCACCTAGGTGTTCATCAATAGGATAAAGAGAATGTGGACTAAATGAAGTTTTACTCAGCCATAAAAAAATGGGATGATGCTGTCTGCAGGGAAAAGAAAGAAAAAGGAAGACAGTTGTGTTACAGGGAAGAAGTTAGACTCACAAACTCACAAAGACAAAAACTGCATGGTTCCTGACCTCTGGAATCTGGGCAAAGAGCATGCTGGGAGGAAAATGCAGAAGCAAAGGAGGACGGGAAAGAGTGACAGGGGCAGACATGTTCGGAGTACTTCATGGCTATATGCAAATGTCACAAGGAAACACTTGCTTTGAACATAACCTTTAAGAAGAAGGTACTAAATGGGAAGACCTCAAGCTGTACGTTGAGAGTCATCTCCTGACAAGTCATCTCACCCACGCAGGTAGATACACATGAGTGCAGCTTTCATGCGTTGGAAGATACGACTAGCAATTGCAACTTCAAATGGTTCCAAGTGAAAAGCTCCATCAAGCTAGCCTTAGCCCAGCACAAACAGAGATGCCGGCACTGCCATGGCTGCTGCAGTGTGAATCACAATAGCTAAGTTATGAAACCAAACTAGATGCCCATGGACAGGTTTATAGATGAAGAAATTGTGGTCCACACATGCACAGTGGATATATTCAGCCCCACAGAACAATGAAATCCTGTCGTGTTCAAGAACATGGATAGAACTGGAGCAAAGGAAGCCAGAATTGGAAAGGATTTCCTCTCATGTGCAGCATCTAGATTTTAAAAGAGAAATGCAGACATGGGAAGATCAGTGGGCAGTGGGAAGGGCTTGGGGTAAGAGAAGCAATAAGAAATACAATCACATTGTCTACATGTCTGAAAGCATACCTACACCAATCCATTTTTTACAGCCATCCAATAGCAATTTTAAAAAGGAAAAAGATAACACTGGGCAGACGGTTCAGTGTTTAAAAGTGCATGGTACTCTTGCGGAGGGCCTGGGTTCAAGTTCCAACACCCACATGGTAGCTCACAGCTCTAGGGGATCCATCTCGCTCTTCTGGAATCCACAGGCACTGCATGCACACGCTGTGTGTACATGCTAGCAGCCACACACACACATACACATAAAATAAAAAAAAAAATGTTCATAAAAAAGGAAGAAAAAGTATAATTAAAAAACAGAAACAGCAAAAATAAACTACATATTCATAGAGAAAAAAAGGAATGTTTCTCTAAAATACAATATTGATTTTTAAAAAAATACAGCCAAGGTCTTGAAAAGAAAACAACGAAATAGCAAGTAGATTTCCCAGTGCAGGCACACAGAAAGTCAGATACACCAGATGAAATGAATTGTAACCAGCTTGGAACGTGAAATGAATCAGGGCCACACATAGTGCTGTGTGGACACATCTCTTATGGATTTTTTTCCTCTTTATGTTTCTATTCTAATCAAATTAGTTCTCTAAAAGGTCCCATTGATTTGGGAGGAAACTGAGGCCCCAGGAGGTTAAATGACTGTGCCCAACATCTCAGAGCGAGCCACTGACACAGGGCAGGGATGGGGCCCAGATGTTTGGCAAAGCCTAGGCTTCCAAGACCCGTGTAGGAGGAGGGCCTGGTCTGTGCTCCATAGACCCAACCCAGGGTCATCAGGGATGCTCTCTACACATCATGTTTCCTGTTTATCTTCCCCCTAGGCAGCGCACACCGCTGGGAGAAAGGTTCAGAGGGTTTCCTGACACACAAAGCCCCTAAAAGGCAATATTTTGATGATTTAAGTATAAGTGATCAGGGACATGTGGGTTTCATTTCCTGTAGAATACGCTTGGGTCTGAAAATGAAGGGGAAGCATGCTTGGCAAAGCACAGCCCAGCTTACTTAAGCCCCCTGAAGTGGTTTAAGATGTTCAGTGAATGTGAAGGGAGGCTAAGCTGCCCTCTTCCTCCCTGTCTCCCACTAGGCTCTCACTGGTGTGCGTATCAAATCTGTGCAGGACGTGCTACCGCTGTGGCCTTGACCTTGCTGAGAAGGGAAAGAACAGAAGGCAGGGCCTGAGAAAGGAAGTTTAATAATTCTTTATCTGCTCGTGCCCGTCCTAGAAAGAGGTCCTTATCCCAGCCGATCCCACAAAGTCCTACCTGTCCTCAAAGTCTGGCCATGCTCTGGTGACAGACAGCCTTGGCTGTCCACTTGACACACTTAGGTCAAGAGAACCTCAGTTGCTTCATTGCTTCCATGAGATTGTTCTGGGAGAATGACTTCGGAGTTATTTCCCTGGTTGTTACTTGATGGAGGGAGGTCCAACCCAATATGGGTAGCACTATCGCTACACACATCCTGCATCCTGGGATGAACGGAAAGGCTGGCTGGGCACGAGCCAAGGAGCAAGCCAGTAAGCATCACACCTCCCTGGGTTTTTGCTTTGGGTCCTGCCTCCTGGTTGCTGCCTTGAGTTCCCCTGGCTTCTCTTAGTGATGCACTGTCATCTGTAAGCGGAACAGGGGAACCTGTGTTGATTGGTTTTTATGCCAACTTGACACAAGCTATTGTCGTTTGGGAAGAGGTGCTCTCAGTTGAGAAAATGCCTCCATAAGATTTGCCCTCAAGCAAGTCTGTAGGAATGTGTTGATTGAGGATTAATGTAGGAGGTGGTACCATCCCCGGCCAGGGGTCTTGGATTGTGTAAGAAAGCAGACTGGGAGACTCACGCAAGCAAGTAAGCAGTGTTTGCCCACGGCTTCTGCGTTATTTTCTGCCTCCAGATTCCTGCCCTGTGGCCTGTAACCTGCATAACCCCACATTGACTTTGGTTGCGGTACTTATCACAGAAACAGAAAAGCAAAATCATTTGAGTTTGATAGTTATACTTCATCTTGAGAACTTGAAGCCCGTAGTGATGGGAATCTAGAGGACCCAACGGGCACAGCCACCCAGCGGCTATTACTTAAGCTTTGCTGTGATTAATATGCCTGACATAAACATGTTGTGAGTCTTCTTCTGTCCAGCCAGCCAGCTCCCAAATCATGACATGGAGACTTATCATTAACTATGAAAACTTGGCCAAGAGAGCTTAGGCTTAGACAGAGCATCCTTTGAGCTGAACTTACAACCTAACCCACTTCCGTTAATCCTCATCCATGTACTGTCCATCCTGTTCCTCCATGTCTCCTCATGCCATACCCCCTTCTTCCCAGCTTCCTTTGTGCCTGGAAGCTGGGCCTAGCTATTGGCTGTTCAGCTTTTTATTAAACCAATCATAGTAACACTCCTTCACTGAGTACAAAAAGATGACTCCACAGCATAAACAACTCAAGGGAGGAGAAACTTGTCTGGGTTCAGTTGCAGAGGGCTTTGGTCCATCAACAGGAGGGTGTGACAGTGAACCCTGGTCCATAGAGATGGGACAGTCACTACAGAACAGTTGCTCATATCACAGCAGAGAAGCTGATCAGAGCAGGAACCAGGGACCAGGCTATACACTCCCAAGGCTCACCCTTACTGACCCGTTTTGGCCAACCAGGTTCTACTGTCCAGAAGGTTCCAAAGCTTCCCAAAACAAAGCCATCAAGTGAGATTGAAGTTAAGACTTTAAAGCTTAGGAGCAGACTGGAAGCTCAGGGGGTACAGGCATTATTAGCTTCAAAGCTGTGAGACCGAGTTCTATCCCCAGAACCCACAGTGAAAGGAGGGATTCCAATAAACTGTTCTCTGCTTTCCTCATAGACACAGTGGCATACATACATACACACACACACACACACACATACACACACACACACAGACAGAGAGAGAGAGAGAGAGAGAGAGAGAGAGAGAGAGAGAGAGATTACCTAAGTAAGTAGAAGAACCTAAACTTGGAGCTGGGGAGATCACCCCTGCTCAGTGAGTAAATACGTGCTGTGCAAGCATGAGGAACAGAATTTGGGTTCCCAAGGACTGATGTAAACCAAACCAATGAGCATGGAAGTCTGCCCACCGTCCCAGCATGCAGAAGGAAGAGATGGAGCATCCTTTCAGCTGAGCTACGGAGCCTGGGCTCAGTGAGAGACCCGGTCTCACTCAGTATGGAAGGTGTAGAGTGATCAAGTAAGACACTTGACACAGTCTTTCTCCACACGCATGCCTGCACATGCTCTTGAACTCCAAAGAAGGCTCAGTGGAACACGGAAAGGGTCTTCACCCTCACCAGTCTGGGAGACACACACCAATGCTTTGCCCAGATGAACAGACTGAAATCCAGTGGTTAGCAGGGGGGCTGGTGGGTGTCAAGTCAGGGGTAATTCCTCTGGAAGGAAGGAGAGGGGAACTGGAGTGGTGCAGCCCTGCATGAGGCCACCTCAAGTGGCCTCGTTTCCCTAGGCTACACTTTCCCTCTTCCACTCAGAGCCAGAGAGTAAATGCAAAAGTGGACTTTGGGATTTGCACTGGGACCTGGCTGAAGTTCACTGCTAATTAGAAGTCGATGAGAAAGATTTCGAGTGACCCTGTTCACTGTAGGAAGCAAGTACGTTTTTCTTTTAATAGTGTTTTAATGAACAAATGCCACGGGCTTGTTATTTATCTCATTTCAATCGCGGTGAATAATTTCAATGACAATATCAAATTTCTGTATTTACAGAAAGCTAACACATGTGTGGATAAGGATGGATGCGGTCTGGTATTTATTTACTGGGTTGTTTTACTTTAATATAGGGATTTGGTAATTATTACTCTAACGATTCATGAAAATGTAAACTGTAAATGTAGATCTATAATGAATGGCTAGGCCGCTTTGTTTGTGTTTCCAGAAGAAGCAGGCGCTTTAGCAATCCTGACTGTATGCTTTGGAAAATTTAGTCCCAATCAGAGTGGAGATACCTCATGGCAGAGGATGGATAAATTCACCTTGACTGGGCTGGAGGAATGGCTGAGTGTTTAGGCACATACTGCTTCTATAGAGGACATCGATTCCTAGCATCTACATGGCAGCATATAACCACCAGTAACTCCATTTCTAGATCTAATGTGACACCTTCCTCTGGCCTCTGTGGGCACCTGCATGCAAGCTGCATACACACAAACTCACATAGGCACACAATCATCCACACAGACAAATGAAAAAAGTAAGTGAATCTTTAAAAATCACTTTGACAAAATGTATTGGTTAAAAAAGCTACTGAGAATTGGATGATGTCATTTTAATCCACCAACATAGTATAGAAGTCATGATATAAAAGAAGCCATATAAGAATTATTTGATTCCATCTTTAGCTTGGGTACAATCGTGACAGGATTATTTTGGGCTGGGGGGGGTAGGGGCTGAAAAATTAAAGCTAATAAATGCACAGCTACCCCAAGCTGACTGGACTGTTTTTGGTCAGTTTTCTCATAGCTGTGACAACATGCCTGAGGCTGTATTCTTATGGAGCAAAGAGGTTTATTTAACTCACAGTTTGAGAGGCTGGGAGTTCAAGTTTTTTGCAGCATGTAAGGAATGATGTATGATATCATAATAGACATGTATTTGATAGAAACAGGAATTTATTTAGTGAGACAAATGGTAGTGTGTGGGGAAGGACAAAAATCTTTTATAAAAACCATTTTAGAAGGAACTGACAATATTAAATTAATGATACAGCCAGTGACCTCAAACTAGGACCCACCTTTTAACATTTCCATCCTTGAGATCAAACATCTAACGCATGAACCTTTGAGCGATGTATTTGAACCAGATTCAAACCACAGCAGAGAGAGCCCTGAATCCCTTACATGGGTATCTGTATTGCTGTCTTTGCAATCAGCTCTGCTGATGGTGTCTACAACTCAAAGAAACTATGCTGTTTGCAGAGCCTGCAAAGAAACACACATAGGCTGCAGGCTCGGCTAGGGTACGCGCCACAAAGGAGTGTCAGGACAGAAAGTGCAAAGGCTGATGGCTCCTGGCAGGTCTCTGCAGCCCAGCAAAGGAGAGAGAAGCAAGAGGCACAGGTGCCATCTTGAGAGCTGGGCCTCCCTCCTGGAAGGTTAAGCATAGCAGCATGTGAGGGGACCCAGAGGATGCCAATGTGACCTGTGTAAATGATCATCCATCTTGTCCTCCTGACTCCATTCCCAACTTCCAAAGCCTCTCTCCTATTCAACAACAAAGGGACAGGGGCCCCACAGCCTGTGAATGTCCACATTCATGGCCATGCGCTCTCAGTTTCTCACACTTTTAAACACTGTTTAGGAGGGAAGGAGGGAGAAAGGAAGTTAGAGAAAAGGGGGAGGGCAGGGGGAGGAGGAAGAAACTAGAAGAGAAGCAAGGAACTCAGGTAGGAGGGAAGTTAGCTGGAAATGGAGGGAGGGAAGGCAGAAAGGCCGGGTTGAAGGGAAAAAAGCACAGTTATCCTTATCTTGCAAAGAGATGGAGGTCTTCGGAAATACTGCCACTCCCTACATCCACAAAACACCTCATCTCTCCTGCTTTAAAGAAACAAAGTACCACACACCAAAACCAAACCCAACCAAAAAGTGCTAACAGAAAGCAGGAGTGGACAGACAATGCCAGCATGTGGCCACATGTCTGGACCCCACGTATTCCTGACACCGGGCTTGAGACACACACAGCTACAGTCTGGCATCTTAACCCTGCACGACTGCAAAGCACCCTGGGGTAGAAGCCCGGAAGTGTCCACAGACCTAAAAGACCCATGAGCTCTGAGCCCCATTTGAACGGGCTCTAAAACTTCGCCCCCACCCCTCCCCCTCTCCGTGAGCAGCTGCTTCCAATGGCTTCGCAAGTTTTGCTTCCCGGTAGCTGCCATTCTGAAGCACTCTGAAAACCAATTTTACACTTAATAAAGTTTAACTATTCAATATTTTTCATTTTAAAACTAAATAACAGACATTTAAAAGAATATTTCTTCTTTAATGACACTCATGCCACTATTTTAGAACGCCAAATGACATCCATGGTGCATGCCTGTCTCCCTAAGTGCCAAATACTCGATTAGTCAAGTTTGCTCATATTTACAAGAATTTTTTGGATTGTGTTCCCGCTATCAGAAGATCCAACATCTGTTTCTCCAGGGACCCTCCATGTGTTCTGCAGTTTACAACAATCGAAACCGCTGTTTTCAAAATAGATTTGGATTAAACTCAATGTACTAAGACTGGGTATCACCGGGAACCCTGCACACACATCTGGGCTTTTCTTGCAAGGGATTTTTCCAAATGGTGGAACAGTCTTTTTGGTGGGTGGGTGTCATGTAATAGGAGTAGAACTCAAGGGACATGTCAAAATAAGGTTGCAGATGTGTCGTGTGTGGGGGAAGAATTTGTGTTCTGTGTAGAAGGGGTGGACCCTCGACTCTGGCCATCTGTGTGGAGTAGGGTATGGGGAAGGATGACCCTTGACTCTGGTCCTCTAGGACCATGGCAACCAGGGCCCATCCAGCCCATGTCCTGGCATCCTGGCAGGAGACACTTGTTTGGCCATTTGCTCTCCATCAACACAGTACGGCAGGAAACCTCCATGCCCAAAGAAACAGTCTACCCCTACACTGTCAGTTTCCCTTCGCCACTAGTCCCACAGTAGCTGTTATGGTTGAGGGGTGTGGTCAGGGAGACTGAGGACCTGAGGACTTTTAAAATGTGTTTTTAATTTTACTTTAATATCACTTACATCCAGTGACTGCTCTGTCGGACAATGGCTCCAGATAGCCTAGACTCAGAGATTCCCAGTCTTGCTGTCTTTTAACACCTGCAATGAACTCCCTCAGGTTCCTCAAGGTCAGTGGTTTCTACTGTTAATGCTCTCTCTGTCTCTGTCTCTGTCTCTCTCTCTCTCTCTCTCTCTCTCTCTGCTTGTTTTCATATTTTTATGCATGTGGGTGTTTTACCTGTATGCATGTCTGTATACTGCATACAGTGTACATGTATGCATGCACAAAGTGCCCACAAAAGCCATCATGCCACTGGGGCTGGAATTAGAGATGCTTGTGAGAAGCTAGCTATGAGAGCGCTGCAAACTGAACCTGGGCCCTTGGCAAGAGCACTTAGACTTAGTCAGGGTTTCTGTTGCTGGGAAGAGACACCATGACCAGGGCAACTCATGAAGGAAAACATTTCATTAGGGCTGGCTGGCAGTTCCAGAGTTTCAGTCCATTGTCATCGTGGACGGGCATGGTGGCATGCAGGCAGACATGGTGCCAAAGAAGGAGCTGAGACTCCTGCGTCTTGATCTGCAGGCAGCAGATAAGTGGGTGCAGCTTGAGCATAAGAGACCATAAAGCCCACTCCCACAGTGACACACTGACTGCAGCAAGGCTAGACCTCCTAAAAGTGTCTCGCCTTTTGGGGCACATTTTCTTTCTAACCACAAGCACCAAGTGTTCTTAGCTGCAGAAGCCCCTCTCCACACATGTCCCCACGGGCTCTGGTGCTCATAGACTAAACTGCACCGCTACCCCTGAGCTCTTGGCTCTTGTGCCCAGAACCAATGATCCACACATCAGGGCTGGGCAGATCAGCAAAGGTGTTTTTCTAAAGATGCCTTTCCTTCCGGCATCGGAAAGTCGTATAATTGTAGTGGGATATTCACTTTGTCTGCTTCTGTGGCACTGACCACACCCATTGAGGGGTGGAGCCAGGGGCGGAAGTGACCTGTGGAACTAGGTCTGAGTGGAGCCGGGGAACACTCTCTTTCTGGAGGGATGCAGAGAGAAGAGCATCCGGTTCCAATTGCTGTGTTCATCTGTCTGTGTTGTGAGTTGTTTCTCCCTTAATAAACATCTATTCGGCCTATTTGCTTATCCTGACCCTTATTAAACCACAATACAAGCCTATCACATCAATATGGTGCCTACTTCCTCCTGTGTGCTAGTCATTGCTAGATTACTGACCCTATATTGTAATATACATATGTGTGTGTGTGTACTCATGCATGCATATGTGCTCATATATACATACATATTATACATAATCACCAGTACCATAAATGCATTCACACCCCGAGAAGCAACTGCTGTGTTTTGTATTATATACTGAATTAAGCATGCTCAACACAGATGCAAATATTTCTGAATATTTTTGATTCCCAATTGATTGAATTTGTGGACACAGATTCTAACAGACTTGGGTACAAGCTTGGCATGCAACTCCCAGGACTGTAAGGGGCCTCTTCCCACCATGTGCCCCACAACAAACGGAGGGATCCAGACACACCACAGAGGCTTGGTGACAATTTACACTCTATCTGTTTTTTGACACAGCTACCATTTCCTGTGGTCTCCTTCGGCAGGAATATGCTGCCACCTACTCTTTCCTGGAGGTTGTCCTTGGTTCTTTCAGATTTTGGAAATCAGCCCGGAAGTTGTCTTTATCCTCTACTCTCTGGAGCAGGGGTCCTAGATGACCCAATGTTCTTCCTCCAGCAGGATAGGGTAGGCGTGCTCTTTTGGTAGAAACCAAGGCCAAAGAGTGCAAGCCAAAATGCACAATTTTCCAGGAACTTCAGCCTAGGTCACATGGCACTATTTTTATTTATATATATATATATATATATGTATATATATACATATATATATATATATTTTTTCAGAGCTAGTTGCTGCATGGTAAGCCCATCAGAGACCCCCATGGACACTCTCAAAACTGCAAAGGAAGCTTTTATTGCCAGATGACAGCAGCTGCACAGGGAAACCTGTCCAAATCATGCAGCCTGAGCCTCAGAGCCCTTTGACTTTTATGCAATGAACACACATCTTGGTCCTCATGCTTAAGTTAGCAAGAACTAAAGAAGCCAAAAAACAAAGTTAGTACATTTGGAGACTTTCCTATAACTATGGACCAGTTCTTTGTTAAGTCTTTGCTTCATTTTGGCGGGTGTTGGAGCCTACATACTAGTTTTCAAGGTCAGAATGCTAACATGGCAACAGTTGTGCTAAGGTCTGTGGGCCTGTAACAGAGGGATATGAGAAGGAATTGATGCTTTAAGGGAGGAACTTGATTACACGGCAAGAGCAATGAGAACAAGGAGCATGGAGGTGAGGGTCCTGATCCTTCAATACAGCCTGTATCTTGAGAACTCCAGTATCACACACACAAAGAGGCTGGGGAAATGGTAGGCAACAATACTTACCATGCAAACACAAGGTCCTGGCTTAGATCCCAAACTTTCACATAAACCTGGACCTGGCCACATATGCCTATAACCCCATTGCCAAGGCCAGGGCAGAGGTGAGATGGAGACAACAGAAATGCTGGAGCTTGCTGGATGGATAGCCAGCCCTGCTGAAAAACAGCAGATAAGGCAGAGAGTGACAGAGATTGACATCCAGCCTCCTCACAGCCACACATGAACACATGCTACCCACAATGTTCACATACATTATAACTCTTTCTCCCTCTCCCCTACTGCCTGCCTGTCTCTCTCTCTCTCTCTCTCTCTCTCTCTCTCTCTCTCTCTCTCTATATATATATATATATATATATATATATATATGTATATGTGTGTGTGTAGTATGTATAAGTGCATATATATATTTGTGTGTGTGTATATATATATGTTGTTCTTTTGATACAGCTGCTATGATGTGGCACCAATGTTGTTGTTTTGCAAGAGAGAGGGGCAAGAGAGAGGGAGATGAGAGAGAGGGACAAGAGAGAGAGGTGCGCTTGGCGTGCTTGCTTTAAAAGGGGAGCTTCCGTATGCATAACCTGGTCTCCGCCCAGCCAGGTAAAAGCTAGGAAGGCCTGACATAGTGATTATGTGGCCATAGGCGTCCCGCCCATCAGAGGCAGGGCCCACAGACTGCTGAGCCTCAACATTCCCACCTCTTGTTGCTATTAAAAAGGTGCTTCTCTCTCTCTCTCCCCACTTTCGGTTGGCCACCAGCTACCCCACTCTTTCCTCTCCCCTCTCTCAATGAACTCTGCGTGGGCACTGAATCTCGTGTTTGTGTTTCTTAGGCCATAGCAGCTGCATCATAGCAGCTGTATCAAAAGAACAACAATATATATATATATATATATATATATATATATATATATATATATATATATATCACATAAAACTTCTCATTCTCCTTCTCGTCCTCTAGACCTTCCTCTTCCATCTTCATCCTCACCTTTATTATATCATAATGATAAATAGCACAATCCACAATGTAAATGATAGATTTCTGTCTGCAATGAGAATATTGAGGTTTTTCCTTTGTCTGTTTTGAGTTTATAGCTCCATTCTCTCTCATATTTTCCAGGCATAGAAACCTGTATTTCCGTGTTGATAGAGAATAGACTCGTGGAAGTGACTGGAAAACACAGAAAAGAGTAAAAGGAGAAACTTGCCTGTGCTGTTTGTTACCAAGAATGCCAGTGAGTTTTGAGTCACTCCTTCCTTGCAGGTGACGGTCACCTGCAACTGCAAATGCAAAGGCTCTGTAGCAATGGGTGATATCGTGAAGGATGGCTTGTGGTCACCCTGGCAGGTGGCCATTCTGCCACACCCTTCAGCATCCTCCCAGCACTGTAGGACACTGAGACCACATAGATCCTTCTGGGGTGTTGCCATCTTTGGCTGGTGTATTCTTCTTTCTTTCGTTTTTATCATTTTAGACTTTCATCCGTTATTTTACTGCTGTCCGTTAGTATTCCATACTATGTAAATGCTCAATGTTGAATATAACTTTCTGGAAAACTTAACTTAGTCATATGTGCCACCCGAACGTTCCAAAGTCGTCACTCCTTTAACAAGTTTTTAAAATAGGGACCCAATTAGCTGCAAGTCCAGTCAGTGCTTTCCTTGCGACACTTTGCGGGTTCCTCTAGGGTCAGGAAGAGGCACCTGCCTTCTGCATGTCACCACAGCTACCCAATTCACTGACTCTCCCACCTGAGTCCCGGTGCCCGCCTCCAGTTCATGGCCCTCTTCTGTTCCAGTCACTGTCTACACAATCCCTGGTCTCTCCATTCACTTCCCGGGGTGTTTCTTTCTCAAGGCACTCATAGGTGTCTACAGATTGGAGAGAATGGGAGGTGAAGATTGTATAGGCTGGGAACCACTTCAGAGCACCTGGCCATTGCAACTGGGCAAAGGCCAACTCACTGGTCATTAGTGTTCTCCCTCTCTGTCTCCCATCTCTCTCTCTCTCTCTCTCTCTCTCTCTCTCTCTCTCTCTCTCTCTCTCTCTCTCTCTCTCTCTCACACACACACACACACACACACACACACACACACACTAGCCAATAGTGTTCTATCACAAACTAGGAGCTCAAGGAGTACTTAATCACAGCCTTCTTGCCTGAAAGTGTTGGCCCAGGAGGCTCAGGCATGGGACCTGTGAGTTGACTGGAAAACATGGCCTGAGACTATAGACAAAGTATCAGCCATCTGGCTCTCTCCTGTCCAGTTTAGACCTTCAGGGTTGTTCATAGAGTTGTGAATGGGAGAGTCCGGTGAAAGGATCACCCAAGGGCTGTTCCTCTAATGCATCAATCCAACCTAACAGATACTCACTGATGAGAGTATGCCTGATTCTCCATCCCCCTTTGGGTATGGGCCTTCCATTTCTTGAGCAAGGAGCACACAAGGATACTTTGGAGTCTCCTCTCATGGCTAAGTTTAGCCTGAGCCTGTGTCTGAGTTGCTCTCTCCTCCCATCCCTACTCAAAGTCCCATGAACACGACCCCTCACTTTGTTATGGCTACACAGAAAATTAAAATATCATTGCTTTGAAATCACCATCGTACTTGCTCTTGAGTTACTGCTACAACTTAAAGGAATCCTTACTTATTTCTTTTTTCAATGGTATTAGTGGTCCACAGCTCCAAACAAAAGCACTCCCTTCAAAATTGGGGCACTTGCCTGGAGCCACGTGGCCTCCCACCAACTTCCCTTTTCTGTTCCTACAGATGCTACAGGAAGATGCTGCCCACACTCAGAGCAAGCCTTCTGCTTCCCTATCATTGGTGGTGTACATGTCAGTCTGTCCACCCTGGAAACTCCTCCCATGAACACACAGGTGTGTTTCACAGTCCCTGATGGACCCTAAACCCATCAAATCAATAGTCAAAGCCAACCCTCATATGCCATGTTTAAATGCATGTGTTTGCACCTATGTGTATTTTCGATGTGCCCCATATTCTGGCTAGAATATCCTGGCTAATCATGTATGTTGCTAATGTTAACACACCCACTTCCTGGCTTTGCTTCTGAGTCCTGCCTCTACACCAACTTCGCATTTTTAATGTGATAAAATGTATCAATCTGTTTCTCTTTTATTATATTATTATAGTTTGTATCAGATTCAGAGAGATTTTCCCACAGCAAAACTTGCACATATGTTCCTGCATTCTTCTCTACGCGCTTCATGGTTTTGCTGTTCATATTTAGCTCTATAATCCACCTAAAGTTGGTGTCTGGGGGTGGAAAGATAGATGTGGGGATCAAATTTTAATTTTTGTTTCCACATGAATATCACTTTGGTCTAGAACTATTTATTTAAAAAATCTGCTCCTCTCCGTTGCTCTGCAATAATACATTTATTTGTGGATTTTTCTATTCTAGTCTGTTGAGCTTTCAGGACTTATTAGGAGCTAGTGTGATGCTGGCTGCAGATATGAGGATGGGCGAGTCCTTCCAGCCAAGAGTGACAGCCATGCTTGGCACTCTCATTTTCCAGAAACCTTGTCAAAGTGATAAAATCTGTGCCCACCCGTTTTGACATCTTTGGATTGCATTGCATTAAATGTGTAGATCAACTTGGGGGAAAGGTAACAACTTTAAGATTAAGATTTTTTTAAGCTATGCACACAGTTTCTATGTTTTCAGATTTTATTACGTTGTTGTGTGATTTTGCAAAGAACCAATGAATGACTTTATCGCTTGACCATAAGAGTTGCCAGTCTGCAGCTTAGCAGGTACTGTAGTCTACTTACCTGTACCAAGGAGTTACAGAAGCATGTGGCTTTCATCAGCACGTGACTGGGGGTCCCTGCCTGTTGCCCTTCCTATTCCTCTATGTTGCTGCTTGGTCATGTTACTTTCTGTTTAACTGTTAAGTTGTCCCACTGCATGGGGGCAATCCCCTTTTTCATGTCCCTTTATTAATGTGCCATCTCTACCTTCATCGTTTCCAACTCAGCGTTCTTTAGCTAGAGGTGCGAGGCTATGCCACTCACTCGTCTCTGTCTCCGTTGAGCTCTTCTGGCTTCTAACACAAGCTGTGACATGCTTTCTGACCCCCCTCATAGCAGTCACCAATAGAACGGATTGAAAGTTTTGCTTGTCTGAACATCCATAGCTTTCTGTGGCTTTCACACTGCCTCTTTACAAAATACAGCTCACAAGAAAGATCAGGCAAGAATGCGAAGGTAGTTGGTGTGCTTTATAAATTCTTGAGGACATTTTCCCTGTTCAACATGTGATTTCCATGCTGGTCATAGACACTTTAGAGGCAAGTATTTCCTTTGACTTTCCTGAACATCCAGGATTGTAGACGTTGAGTCTGGTGCCGCAGCCCAAATTTCCTCTTGGTGAGACCCATGAGTCTTCCCTGGGGCTCTAGACATGTGTTGTGTGCTTTGTGATATTTTGATTGTGTTCTGACAAAGTTTGCTTGGAGTTAGAGGGTGGAGCTAGCCACTAACTGACCTAAACTAACCACAGAGGCTTGGAGGACTGTAGACAGAGAGGACAGAGGAGTACTAAGGCGGGACAGAGAGAGGATATTGGTTCCTTTTGGAAGAGGTAGGGAGCAAGTGGCATCTGCTCCCTGTTCTCTTATTTTTCAAGCTCTTACTCCGGTATTTGACTCCTGATTTTTTTTATTGAAAAATATTAATTAGATTAATGGTTCATTTGTGAGCATGCAAACGCTTTTACTAATTGAGTGCAAATTGTTTAAGCATTCAGACTTTGTAGATTTTTGCCAGCATAGGGAACCCATGTCCTTTGTTGGGTTGGCATTTAATAATTGCTTGTTGTATACCTGCTCTCCCTTTTCCATACTGTCTGTCACCCACCTGCTCATCTCCAGATTTATCCTTTGAGCTTCTTAAAGGCATCTATATTTTTAATGCCTTCCCTGTTTTTTCAAATACTTATGCTTCTTAGTCTATGGCAGCATGGATTTAATAGTAGTAGTGATCATTTCCTGGGTATGTTTACCACGGTTTGATTCAAAATCGTGTTTAACCACACATCTATTAGAATCATTACTATCAGAAAAGAATGCAGTATGAAACTTTAGTGAAGATGAAAGGCTCCTAAAGTTCTTTTACAATGCAGTTAGACTCTGGAATGATGAAAATGACTCAGAGAAGTTGTGTATAGTCTATCACATATCTGGAAATGCACTTAACAATTTTGCTTTTATTTTTAGCCATGTGTCTCTGTGTGGGCTTATGTACATGAGTGTAGGCGTCAGTGGAGACCAGAGATATTAGATGCCCCATAGCTGGAGTTACAGGAAGCTATAAGCAACTTGATGAGGTTGCTAGACATCAAACATGGTATGTATACAAGAGTAGTATGTGCTTTTAAACACTACACCATCACTCTAGCCTGTAAATATACTTAAAATATAGCCTATAAATTCACTATTAAGTATTAAAAGTAAGTAAAATTTGTTTAAAAGCTTTTATAAAATAAACTATTTATAATCATCCCAAATTGGGATCCAGAGAAATGCTACCCACTTTTTAAATGGATAAACACGCTATGGTGCATCCACACTCTGAAATGTTAGTCAGCAATGAACAAGATGCCTTGCTAAAACATGCAAAAAAAAACCTTGAATGGATGGCCTTTATAACTATCAGTGAAAGAAGCTGATCTCACAGGCTCATGTATTATAATCTTTATGACACATATGTTCAAATTTTGAAAACTAAAGTAATAAAAAGGAGATCTACAGCTTCCGGGAATGAAGCTGCGAGGCATATTTGACCATAAAGAGCCAGCCCCAGGACGAATGTTCATGTTAAAGCTCTGCTCTGTGTGTGTGTGTGTGTGTGTGTGTGTGTGTGTGTGTGTTGTGGTGAATTCATATCGTGTGTTCATTTTATTCCAGTAATGTGCACACAGAAAAGTTAATTTAACTCTAAATTGACTTCACAAGGAAACGGTGGAAAATGAAAGGTCAATGAACCAGCCTGAGGTATTCTGTCTGGATATGAAGATTTTTTAGAAGTGAAGGGTAATAAACATAGAAGAAATTGGATGAAATTTGTAGGGCAACTGCTCAGTTTGAAGTGTTCTTGTTCTTACTAGATAAATGGAAAGAAAGATCAGGACATGCCATGTCAGAGTCCTTGGGAAATAGAACTCTAAATAATCTGCAGACAGAAATAAGAGGAGCCCTAAAAAGAACAAACCCCAGATTGCCACCGTACATGTGATCATATGTTCTGGGCAGTAACAGAAACAATGTAAGCAACATTTGAAACTGAAATAATGCCCTCAAGGTTCTGCGAGCAGCTGAGAAATGACATTCACATTGGAGGCCTTTAGTCAAAAAAAGAAAAAAATGGGGGTCAATTGTAAGAGAAGAATCCACGCCTTGAGGATCCTGAAATTCGACCTTACACATCCTGTCATCTTGGGAACTTATTATTGATGCTAATGAGATGGAGTAAACCCAGAGAGAAAAAGAGGTGGGATCCCTCAACCAGCATCATGAGCTATTTCATAACACCAACACCATGTCCATGGGTACCAGCTAGGATGGGGGGGCGTGAACAGCTCAGGGGGAAAGGAGACGAGAGGATGATGCAGAATGGTTGGCAATGGGAAGAGCCCAGAGGATGCTATGACCGCTGTGAAGGCGAGTGCTTTGTTTCAAATGAGAATAAAGTTAAACTTGACTTTGGGCATAGTGTTCCTCCAGTGGCTCAGCGGTCCTGGTTCTGCTCTCCCACTGTGTTATACAGATGCTCTTCACAATCATATACTAACTGAGGATGGAGGAGACACAAGCAGCCTCTGACTCCAACAGTCACCCCTCTTGTCTGTTCCTCCCCCTGCATTTGCCATTGCTTCTAGTATGCTCCTCCCCCCTTTTAATCCTTTCTAGGGGATAAAGACTGGGGGAGAGAAAGCTATCATCATTGAATAGACATTTTTACCAGGTGTTTCTCAATTATTACATTGGTAGTCTGCCCTTTCTGTGTAAACTGTTCTTGTTCAGAAAGAGAGAAAGAAAGGAAAGAAGGAAGAAAGAGAGAAAGAAGGAAAGGAAAGGAAGAAAGAAAGAAAGGAAGGAAGGAAGGAAGGAAGGAAGGAAGAAAGAAAGAAAGAAAGGAAGAAAGAAAGGAAGGAAGAAAAGAGGGTGGCAGACCCTCTCTGGGACCGTAAGTAACCTGGTGTCTTCTCTCTATGAGATGGTCTTTTGGGATGAGCCCCACTCAGAACTGTAAGAAAGGCCATGACCACTGCCTCCAGAAGCATGGAGCAGTGGAGTGCTGAAGGGCACAGTTATCATTAGGTCTCACACACTCCATATCGGCTCCCTCATTCCACACGAGTTTTAGAAATAAACCCTCAGCCTGTCCCAGGGGAGATTGATGCTCATTCGGTGTCAGAAGCCTGGTCCCCAGACATCCCCATAAATTTGTCTTCTGGAAGCCCATAAACATAATTCTGAGCATGGAAGTTATTTAGATTTGAATTAATTGCTTTTCCAGTTGTTTTCAAATATGCAAATCAAAATAGCCAAAGGAACACGGCCATAAAGAGAGCAGTCCATTCTCTCGGAGAAAGTCAGGCATGTCCTTTGCCAAGGTGATGGGTGTCACATCTGTGAAAAGGCTAAAGTGTACCTTGATTAAGGGGCTCATGTGCGGGCTAGGGGAGGCACCCCTGTTTGCCTGACAGCTCCCTAGTAGACTAGTCAAGTACTCTATGTCTCCATAGCCTCTCAGAGGTAAACATGCAGCGACAAAGTTGAAAGAGGTTCATCAGTTTCATCTTGGAGAGCGACACTGTCTCTGAAGCCCTTAGAGCCTGCAGGGAAATGATGTCATAGATCTGGCTGTACGAGGATGGAGAAGATGCTCTTATTGTTGTGGAAATCGCCATATGACACAGAATGACAGGCACCATTCCCATCCTGGAGGTCAGATGCATCTCTGATATATAAACAGATACTATGTGGAAATTGAACTTAGATGGTGACCCCAAGGAACCCCTTGAGAGAAACGTGGGGACTCATCTGGAGACACGGTTTTCATAAACATCCCTCATTTGGAATTTCTCTGGAAGCTTCCGAGCTTGGAAAGATGCCCAGCTTGTGCCAACTCCTGTATAACAAGCACCAGATGCTTCAACTCCGAATGCCAGGTAGGATTCTCTGAGCTTCCCATGCCCCTGCCCCCAACCATGTCCTCAGAGCCCAAAGCAAGAGCCATGGATGTTCTAGGTCAGGTACTCCACCATATTGTGTAACCATTTCTGTGCCCTGCTGCAGGCCCCCAGCCTCCAGTCATGTATACTCAGCCTATCAGAAGGACTATGTTTCAATATGCCCCCCTCACTGATGGGTAATTCCCACTCCATGGGTAAGATGAGTAGTCATTGTGTGTGTCTGTGTGTGTGTGTGTGTGTGTGTGTGTGTGTGTGTGTGTGTGTGTGTGTGTGTGATTTTGTGGTCAAGTTCTTCACCAGGATATGAAGAAGCTAGAGAGAAAAACAAGAACTCCACTGTTGACTTTTGTTAGAATTCTTAGAAGCTGGAGCCTTATATGGGAAGTCTACAGGAAAGAAACTAATGAGAGGAACAGGTGAGTGCAGGCAAGAGTTTGACTGTGGCTAGAAACTGTTCTCTCAGCTTACGGAGCTGGAAAATTCTGGAGGGAGCACAGTCTACAAAGTTGTTTTGGTAGGAGGCGAAGGAGCTGAGTTTTCTGACCTCTATGCCAGCCAGTCATGAGCAGGACTGCACAGCCTCCCAGCATTGTGGAAAAGGCAGCTTTTAAGCATTAGCAGTCCTGTCTCAGCTTGGTGGGGGTACCCAGGCCCACTGAAGGGCATCCAGGGAAAGCATGAGCACAAAGCAGCCATAGTGAACAACATGGATCTGATAGGTGGCCACAAGGTCTTCCTAATAACACCCCAAGCCTCAGCTTTAGGGCAGTTTGGAAAGACCTCTCCCCAGCCTGGAGGAGGAAGCTGAGACAGGTAGAGGAGGCCTGGAGTGGCTGAGATGACACTGCAGAGAAGGCAGCCAGGCTGCAGGAGTTCCTGCCCAGTCCTAGAGTTTCATCTCCACCCATGGCCAGTGGCTGTGGCTCTCCAGCTTGTGTGACTTCCTGGCCTCTGAAAATGTTCAAGACTGGACTCATAATGTTTATGTGAAGGAGAGAGGTTGGCAGATGGACACCCATGGACAGGGAAACTCATACATTAGAAGGAGTTAGCAGAAATGAAGAGGAACCCAGAGCATTGAAGCTGTGGGGTCAAAGGCAGAGGAGATTCACACAGAGGAAGGGACAGTCAAGTGGCCAAGGGGTAAGACGTTGTCCAAATCTTTGTCAACTTTGTGTACCCAGTGAGACACTGTCTACACAGTGAAACAAACACTCTACACGGTGAGATGCTCTACATGGTGAGACACTACACAGTGAGACAATCTCTGAAATAAAAGAGAGAAAGCTAGAAACTTGGGCTGAGGTGTGGCTCAGCACATGTCTGGCATGCCTTAGGTCCTGGCTTCCAATCCCAATGCAGTATTTTTAAAACTAAGAAAATTCACATAAAGAAGAAATGTGTTAGGCTTGGGTACAAGCACCTACATTCTATATCCTTATTGTTCTAATTTTCTTATCACCATGGGCCTAGGAGGTTGACAGCCCTAACCTGGGAAAAATGAAAGATATGAAATAGGAAAATGAGGAAGTTATGTTCTCAGCAGACAAATGAAAAGTCAGCGCCAAGACTTATCTCACAAAATGGAATGCACCAACTTCAGCACACACAGAAGCATATCCTACCTCATTAGTAATTAAACCTATTAAATAAAAATAAAAGTGACTCATCTTTTTCACCCATCATATTGGAAAAGATGCAAAGTTTGACAAAAGCCCCAAAATAGCAGAGATGTGGGAAAATTGATGTTCTCACACATTGTCAGGGGAATGTAAACTGGCGTGCCTTTCTGGAGGGCAGTTTGTCAACTGAAATTAATTTTTTAAAGAGCATATCCTCTGTCCAGCAACTGTTCTGGGAGGAATTGTTTTTCTATAATGGTAATTGCTACAGGATGCATAGAAAAGGCATGGTGACATTCAGAACTGTGTAAGAGTGCATTTCCTGGATAACCTGAAGACCTGAGAATGGGTCACACTCTTCATCCCCGGTGCATATCAAAAGGGCGCCTTTGAAATAGTGCACAGACACCCAACACCCGGACCCCCTTCACATTTCCTTCTCCTTGGCTGCCATTCTCTCCATATTCCATCCTTGGTTCACCACAGATTCATCTCAAGCCGTATCAGATCATTCTTGCCCTTCAAACATACATCTACTTGCGTCATTTACACTGTCCCCCCTAACCTTCTCTCCATCCCTTCTCTGCCCTGTGTGCCATGTGAGTAGCTGCTGTGTCTTCAAACGCAAGATCATTTTTACTATTTCCATGAAACTCTCTCTCTCTCTCTCTCTCTCTCTCTCTCTCTCTCTCTCTCTCTCTCTCTCTCTCTCTGTGTGTGTGTGTGTGTGTGTGTGTGTGTGTGTGCCGCGCCGCACACACGCGCATACACATGCACGCACATGTGTGAGTGCATACAGGTCAGGTTGACATTGGGCATCTTCTACTGCTCTCAACCTTAATAATTTTTAGTCTGAACCCAGAACTCACCAATTAGCTACATTAGATGGGAAGCAAGCTCCCGAATCATCCCCTCATCTCCCAAAACTTGCACTAGGATTGTGGGAGATCGATGCCACCACACCTGGTTTTTTATATCAGTGCTTGAGTTTTGAACTCATGTCCTCAAACTTGTGCAGTAGGGACTTTACAGAATCATCTTGTGAGGTACGCACAACTGTTTTTTGTTTGTTTGTTTGACTGATTGATTGATTGATTGATTGATTGATTGATTGATTTTCTGAGTCTCTATTCCAGGCTCTCTAACCTCACCACCATCTGAGGTGGTGGGGTTTATATGGAGCATCTTTTCCATTGGGTTATAAGCTCCTGCTAAGGACAGATGTACCTGATTCCAAATTCCAACCTGAAGCCAACATGTAAGCAATGCATGTTTGTTACAGGTCAGGAAAAATGAATGATGTGGGGAGGTATGAAGAAAAATGGTGGAAGGTTGGATAGAAGAATGGATGTATAGAAACATACATGGATGAGTGAATAAATAGATGGAAGATGGATAGACAGGCAGTGTGAGGAATCAGAGTAGACTGATGAGTAGATGCAGAAGGACTGGATTGTTGAGATGGACTAGATATGAAGTTGGCAGGCATGTGAGCCACTAAGAGGGTACAAATAGAGATGCTGCAGTGTCCCTCTGTCCACACACTAGCTGCCCTGACTCGGGTAACCCACTGCTCAGCACGATGGCACAGAGATGCATGGGTTTGCAGAGCTGTTCAGTGTCAGAGCTGAGAAAATCAGCTGCTTCTCACCCAAATAAAGGAAAAAAGAGCCCAGGCCCACCAAGGTCAAAGACTTTCTTCCATGGACCCTGAAAATAAGAGACAACAAAAAACGTGGGGAGACAGAGATGCACAGATACAGATATAAGAACCCCAGTAGCCCCAGGCCAACAGAAAGGAAGAGATACCACTTAACCTAGGAAATGGGTTGTCCTAATGAGGGCCATCATTGCAATGCAAGCTGGGGAGGAAAGGGTTTATTTGACTTACACTTCCACATCACTTTCATCATCCAAGGCAAGCAGGGCAGAGTTCAAACAGGGCATGAACCTGGAGGCAGGAGCTGATGCAGAGGCCATGGAGGGGAGCTGCTCTGGCCTCCTCCACACGGCTTGCTCAGCCTGCTTGCCAGTAGAACCCAGGACCACCAGCCCAGGGATGGCACCACCTGCAATGGGCTAGGTCCCCTCACCCCCATCAATCACTAATTAAGAAAATGTCCAATAGGCTTGCCTATAGCCTGATCCTATGGAGAAATTTTGTTTTTCAAGATGGTTTCTCTGTGTAGCCCTGGTTGTCCAGGAATTCACTCTGTAGACCAGGCTAGCCTGGAATTCACAAGTCCAACTGCTTTTCCCTCCTGACTGCAGGAACTAAACGTATTTGCCGTCACTGCCTGGCTGGCGGTTTCTTCCTCTTTGATGACTTTATCTTGTGTCAAGTTGACATAAAACTACCTAGTACATGGGCAATGGGCACAACTGGGACCACACAATGGGCTCCACCAGTTGAGCTGTCACAGAGGATGTGTGATAAGCATATATGCCAGGGACGAAGTCTGCATTCCTATTGTCTTTCTTCTCTTGCTCTCTACCCAGGCCACCCACTGTCCAAACCCACCAGGAAACTATCTGAGGGAGGAATCCTGGGAACTCAGGCAGCAGGTAACAGTGTAGCACAGAGGGGTGAGAAATGGTCTTGAGGACAAGCAATCTAACAACCTGCACACCCCACACAATCAAATCAATAAATATTTAAATGTCCCCACAATGTCACATTCTTTGCCAGCCAAGCAGCTGCAAATGAACTTTTACTTATGCTATGAATAAATTATGTGGGGCGTGTGTACATTTGCATGTATCTGTTGGGGTGGTGGGGGGGGGAGAGGATGCCTGGGGACAATGCAGCCTTAAAGTGGCCAGTCTCTGCCATTTGAACAAGTTTCAAAGCCCGGGTTCCTCTCTTAGGAGAAGACTTTGCATAAATCCCTGCGTCTCCTCCTTTTTAAAGACTCATGATTTTCCCGGGATAGCTTTGAAGTGAAAACTGAAGGCACATTTGTAAAACAGTTCTGAAGCCATGGCTGAGTTGTAAGGGGTACTGAATGTTCCAGAAGAGGTGAGCACATGTGTGCTTTCTGCAGAACATTGCCATTGGGCATCCAAAGACTTGTGCATCTCCCTGGAACTAAGAACTTCACAGCCATCAGTTCAAGTTGAAGAGAGACAGGAGGAAGCATGCAGCAGCCAATGACAAGGGCACTTGATGTGGCATATTTATATGAGTGCATATTTTATAATCTTAAATGTTCAGTAAGTAGGTCTACGTTAAATTGGGTGCATCAATGCAACAGACAAAAGCACACGTGCCACCATGAATGCCAATACAATACGCACCCCATCATTTTCAATAGTAATCTCTAAAATGAAGTTATACATAGTATTTTTCCTTCCCCCTTTTAAAAATGTCCTATTAGTAACAGTAACTCTGACCCAGGCCACCGGGGAGGAAAGAATAGTGCTAATGGAGATGACTAGCCTGGCAGGGACAAGTTGTGACTGCAATCGGTCTCATTGTGAGCTGTGTGATGAATTAGACACTACTGTTCCCTTTTGCACCGGCAGCTCAGTATGGCTGCAAATGTCGGCCATGGCTGCCCCGTGTCTGTGCTCTAGAGGCACAGACACAAAGCTCAGCATCACTACCACTCACTGTGGACCCAATGGAACCATAGGAAACATGGGTCGGCAACCACTTTGACTGTAATTATTTTTTTTCCAGTTTGTTACAGATTCAGAGTGTCCCTGGGGATTGGTACTAACTTAAATGATGCGGAGCAAAGGAGATGGACGGTAACACCAGGGCTTTCATAGAGTTAATGTGGCCACAGAGGGCATACCTACACACACCAGGTTCTCTCCGGTCCTCTGAAAGTCAGGGGAGGGAGGGGTTGATGCTCTGGAGAGCCATCACTGCTCTAACCCCACTTACAGTTTTCCTCTGAGATAGTGAAATGTGGTGTAATATGGGGGCGGCAAGCTTCTTCCTGGAAAGGGTCAGCATGCTAAGCTGGCCCAGATGGTGTCTCTTACAACAATTCAGCTCTGCTGTTGAGCACAACACAGACAACATTGGGAGGGGGGAATGGAAGAAGCTGTATTCGAAGAAAATGTTATTTAAAAATCCAGGTGGTAGGCGGCATTAGGTCTCTGAGTGATGGTTTATAAAATGTTCTACAAGGACTCAACTGGTGACTGTGACAAAGATGATCAAATGTCTCAGGGCTGGAGCGATGGCTCCATGGTTAAAAATGCAATGTGTGCTGCTCTTCCCGTGGAACTGAGTTCAGTTCCCAGTACCCACATGGAGCTGTTCTCTCACCTTCCTGTAACTCCAGCTCTGGGATATCTGGGATATTTCTCCTGGCTTCTGTGGGTTCAACATCCACAGGAACATGCTCAGACCCAGACACATATATATTTACATACTTATGAAAGTTTAAGAAAAAAAAGAAATGTCCCTAATGACAACTGTCATAGCTCAAATGATATGTCCCACGCAGGCATCCATTTAGAACACTTGGTCCCCTAAGTACATGTGCTATTTTGAGAGACTACTTTGGGATGCAATGTCCACATAGATGATGCAGGCTACTGTGGACAGGGATGCTGGTTCTAGCTGATGTTCTCTCCTTCCTGTCTGTTAGGATGTGAACACACTACTCCCTCATAGTCGCACCGCCATGGAGCCCCCTCACCAGGCCTTTGCCACTGTGCTGGACTGACGGCCCTCTGAGGTTTAGAGCCTTTCTTACAGAAGTTGCTTCAATCAGGTATTGGGTGATGGCAACCGATAAAGTAATTCAGTACATTGACAATGAAGATGTGCATAACACAGGTTTGTTTGCATCGCTAAAACTAAGTACGCTTCAGATATGAAAATAATCGGCTTTAGCAAGCCAAGTTGTTTCTTCCCAATACATAATCCCAGAACCTGGCATTGCATTTGCGGATGCCACCTAACTGTCATGGTCGTGTCCTTGCAATAAATTCTCTGTCTGGGTGGATCAGAGAGAGATTTGAGGGTAGGTGAAGGGTCAAGAAGATATGTCATAGGGAAAACAGTCTTGCCTATTACTGGCTTTGAACACCAAGGACAATTGCCAACAGAGCCAAGGGGTATAGACAACTGCTGGGGATGAGACTATTCTTTCCTAGGGGCATTCAGGATGGAAGGTGCCCTTAATAGACCCACAAAACTATAGAACAACAAATAGTTTAATCCACTAGATTTGTGATCATTTGTTGTAATACCAAGACGAATACTGAAGTCCCCTTAGATAATACGGAACCTAATGGCACCCGGAGTGTCACCATCCACTTATGTATAGTTAGGTTTTTCTGTATGCATGTATACATCCATATATACTAAAGAGAAATTACTAGATAGAGATACAGAAATAGAAAATGCATCATTTACATCGAGTATAATTCAAATCTTCTGTTATTATACTTAAGACTTTAAGAGTTCTCCCGTGCCAATATATTTTCTGCAAAAACATGTTTTCTAGTATAGATGAGTCATGATTTATTCACTTCCTCTGTTTTAATTGTCTCTGATCTTTCCACTGGAATAAATTCTTGCACATATTGAAGTGCTATGATGTTAAAAGGTTGTTGTCACAAAGGTTGGAGCTATTTCTTCCCAGATTTGTTGGCTTTTAATTGATTCAAGGACACTTTGGATGGATAGAAATTTTACATTTTAATTCAGTAGATCAGGATTCCTGCATCTTTTTATTATTGTTTTTGTTGTTGATTATTATTATTATTATTATTATTATTATTATTATTATTATTATTATTACTTTCCACAGCTGAAGAGGCACATTCTTCAATGTGTGTGTTTTCCTCCAGTTCTTTGTAAGGTCCATGCTTTGGTCTATGTGATATGTATTTAATTTGCCAAAATGCTAAGCTGTGTTTCCATCACCATTCATTAAGCATCCTTCATCTCCATCCTAAAATTCATTCCTATACCAATAGTTCCCACCTTAGCCCTTGTGTGTCTGGACCAGGTGCTACTGTCTGAGGGTTTTCTGGGTATGGCTTGAAGGCTAGTTGTGGTGGTATGAATGAAAACCATCCTCCTTGGGGTCATGTACTTACTTCCCAGTTGATGGAGTTCTGTGGAGAGGTTATGGAAACTTTAGGAAACCGAAGCTTGCTGGGGAAATATGTCACCGAGGCAGGCTTTAAGGGTTTGCAAACTCACTCCACTTCCTGCTCATGTTCCTGTGAGTGATAAAAAAGTGATTCACCGTCTTCCTGTTCCTGACACTAACTTCCCCACCATTATGGATTGCAGACCTCTGCTTTTGGTCATTGCATTTCAACACAGCAACGAGAAAGGAACTAAAGCACTAGTCCTGCCAGGGAGGGCTGGTATTTGCTTTGGTCCTTTACCCATAAGCACAGTGGACCCAGCAATCTGAGCTTGATTTCATGTCTAACATCTGACCTTCCCTTGGACTCCAGATTTCCACAGTGCGGCAGCCTGGTGAGGTTCAAGTTTTTGGAGGGAACATATATTACTGCATCCTCTGTCTTGCATTTCTTGCTTCCTCTCTGTGTGTTGAGCTCCTTTCTTACAGACCCGTATGCCAAGGGGTAGTTCTTGATGTCATAGGAGTCCATTACGTTCCATCTCGGGGCTTTTGTTCTGTAATTAGCTGCTAGAGCAAAGCCAGTAGAATTAATTGCTAGTGTATCTTGGCCCCCAAAACACAGTGAGATGTTGCATGAAAGATACTGTGTTTAGTTTCTGAATGGATTGCTGTGTTGATTTTTTTTCCTGTTTCTCACTAGTTTCACCCATGCAATGGTGCCTGCTGCTTTTTATCATGTGTTCTTTTAATATCTAGTAAGACAATCATCTTTTTAAAATGTGTCTGATGGGTACGTGCCTGTAACACTAACACATGGAGGGTGGAGGCAGGGGGATCTTGTGTTTGAGGCGGTCTGGGCTATATAGAAAGACCCTGTCACAATGAAAAATATTAATTAAAAATAAGTAAATAGTGTTGGCCATTGTTTTCATTTCATGTATTAGAATTAATGTTTCAAGTTCTCATTCACCACTGGTGTCAATAAATAATTAATTTTAAACACTGTAGGAGCTTTTTTGTTCTCTTCATAAATGCTATAAATGGTTGGGGAAGAAATAGTATAATATTTAAAAGCTAATATATTTCCTAGTCAAATTTGACGTATTTAATCATTCTATACCTCTTTTTATATATGTTTACCATTAAATTTCACTTACATACATTAAAAAAATATCTCTTAATGCTACGGTAAAATAAAATTCTACTTCCCTTAATTTTCTCTTTGGCTATTTTGAGCATACAGGAGAGCTGTAATGGTTTGTGTGCTTTGATTTCCTAACTGGCTACTTAGTTTCCATGACTTTGAGATACCATCAACATTTGGATTGTTCATAATCTGAAATACTTTAGGATGACCCAAGGGATGTATATGCCTTGACTGTAAAATGCATTCAGACATTTTTGGGGTCTGAGTTTTAGAATGTAAAACCGTAGGCTTCACAGGCAAAACAATGGCCTCATAGCCATATACAGGCAGGATTGCCCGCCTTTCTCAGACAGCCTCCTCCAGTCCCTCTCTTACATGTTGTTTTACTGGCTAATATTTGTGATGTTGCTCTGGATTTTAATGAGAAAGCCTCCAGTAGGAAGGTTTTAATTACCTAATTTTTCTTTAGTGTGGGGAAGGTCATGGGCCTTTTGAGGATCTGATGAAAGATGCGCGTTCTTTCTCTTCTCCGGATAATGGCGCATGTGCACTCAGACCCTGATTCCAGTGCCTGCGCGTTCACAGTGCTCTCAATCTATGTGTAGAGTACAAAAGCCAGGCAAAATATCATTAATCAGACACATGCACTCGCGCGTGCATGCGCGTGCACACACACACACACACACACACACGAGAGCACACACATGCACATGCACACAGGCACGCACACGGGCACACAGAACACATGAAGAGGGACCTCAGCTACTCATTCCAGCAAATATTCCATTGCTGGCCCATTCAACAAGGTAACTAATAGTGTGCAAGGCAGACAAGCGGCCAGGTATCCACAAGTGGCTACATTGGAGTGGGTTGTGTTGTTGTTGTTGTTTTAAATAAATCCCAGTGTGTGGCCTCAAACTCGTGATCGTCTTGTCTCTGAATCCTAAGTACTGTGATTATATGCATGCATATCTCCCCTCACGAGCATCTGCTCAGAGTTTTTTAAAAATTCTTTTTCAGAAACATCATCCCTCGATGGGTTGAAGCAGGAGATGTCAACTAGGATATCCTGCAGCCAAGAGATGAGATGCCAGTGCAGACTATGAGGCCAAGGAGAGGAAAGAGGAAGCCAGGCAATGGCATGTGCAAAAAGGGCCAGGGCCAGGGCTCCGGGGATTCTAGGCTACGGAGGAAGCTTGGATCTAGTGTGGATACCACTTGGGATGCTGTGTGTAGATGAACACAATGCCTTTATCTCTTCCCAGTGGGAGTCATGGAGAGGTTTCAAGCCAGTTTGCAGGTAAGTGTAGCTATGGTGTTTCCTATGGAATGGACAACTGCACATGTGAGTAGCGACATGAAGGCCAGTTGACAATCTCACGCAGAGGTAACGGGGCTCCAAAATCCAAAATCCCAGGTGGTGATGAAGACACAGGGAAATTAAATTACTGAGCTGCCACCAGGGAGGAATTCTGAACAGGCCAGCCCCGGTGTCTGACCCGGTGGACAAGTGGGGAACAGGTCTGGTTGCAGGCCTTGGAACGACAGTGTGGCACTGTATGATAGTGACAGGGAGCTTTGGCGAGGTGTGCTGCTCAAAGCTGTGCTTTGTAGGGGTTGTCGGCAAACCTTCCTGATGGATGTGTCTTGAATTTGGAACTGACAAGGGGACTAAATATGGAAGCTTCCATCACCTAAACAGAGGACACTTCAGCTATGCCCCCCCCAGCTTGCTCCCTGACACACTCTATTCCAGACTTGGTGTCACTGCCTGGCATCTGCCCACAGAGGGATGAAAGAGAGATTTCTGGGAGCTTACCGGCCGGTGCATCACTCAGTCCTTGATAAAGGGACACTGGATCAAGATGCAGAGTTCTGTCCTCTGGAGGGCCTTCTGAAACGTATGTGTTGTGGAAAGCAGAGAGAGGAGATAGTTCATAATAAGATAACACAATAACACAGTGCATGGAGTAGAACTCTCTAGAAAGTCAGCCAAGAGTGACAGGGCTCCATGTACTGGAAGAAGCATCTCAGGGAGGGGGCAGGAGATAGCCATTGTGGCCCAGGCATCGAGGGGCGATCCTGTGAGGAAAATAAGCAACAGAAGATCCCCCACAATCCACTGTGGAAGCCGGGGGTGGCCTGGGCGAGTCACTACAACTTCAAAAATCTACCAGCTACGTTTTTGTTACAGTGGCCGAAACAACCAACTGGAACAATGTAAGGGAGGAAGCATGACCATGGCTTCAGATGCTCTCTGTACATAGTGGCAGCGTTCATGGTAGAGGATGCAGTGAGGGCTCTTTACATCATGGTGGGCCAGCAGGCAAAGATAGTGCAGAAACCCAGGAGCAGGCGATGACCTTCAAAGGCCTGCCCCGAGTGGCTGCCTCAGCCAGCCTGACCACACCTCCTAAGGGCTCCTCAGCCTCTCCCAGGCAGCAGCACCGATTGGGGAACAAGTGGTCAAAACAAGCAAGCAGGTAGAAGAGATGACACTAGACAGTGTTCTGGAAGTGAGTCCAAAAGACGGCTTCACTTCTGCTGCTTGTACTTTTTCCGGTAACTTGATTACAGTTCGAATTACTTACTTATTTAACGTGTGTATACGTGCATGCGTGTGTGCATGCATGCGTGCATGTGTGTGCATGTGTGTGCAAATGTGTATGTGTGTGCGTGCATGTGTGTGTGCGTGTATGTGCAAATGTGTGTGTGCATGCATGCGTGTGCAAACATATGTGTGTGTTGTTTGTGTGTGTGTGTGTGTGTGTGTGTGTGTGTGTGTGTGTATGCTCATGCACGTGTGCACAAACCACACTGGCACAAGTATGGCAGTCAGAGGGCCATTGGCTGGAGTCTATTCTCTCGTGCCATCATGGTGGTTCTGGGAATCACACTCAGCCCTTTTCCATGGAGCTGTCTCAGTGGTCATTTCCTCTCTGAAGCATCAACACTAAGGGTTGAGGAAGTAAAGAGATCTGACTGGACTCCTTGAGCACATGAGGCTGCACTTTCACACCTTTCTGTGGAGTAACTCTGCATGACACCAAATCCTCTATAACTTCCCAAAGCCTCCGAGGTCACAGAAACCTGTCTTTTCTGGGACTGCATGGCCAGATTATAGTTTCTTTCTAAAAGTCTTTCTTGGGATCACATTTGGGAGCATGAAAACCCAAGAAGCTGCAATGTGTTGGAGTGAGCAAGCAAGCCAGTCATTGGTGATGAAGAATGAGAAAGCCAGCCATCTGAGATATGGTGCTGTCCCCAAACATGGATTGTGGTGATGACACAGGTCCTGGTTCATTCTTCTGGCCTCCGATGGTCGCAGTGTACAGGTTTGAAAAGCAGAGGGCGTGGGGAATAGGTCCAGGCAAAAGCATGCAGAGGCTGGCCTGCGGCCTGCAAGCCATCGATGGAGATATGGGGCATCACACATCTCCAATGCCTGCCTCTCCCAGAAGCCACTGCACATGTCATCCTACTCTCCACATTGACTCATGTGGGAAGGTGACAGTGTGAGGGCATGGAAAAGGGACACAGGGAAAGTCAGCCTAAACCTCCAGTCACAGAGGGAAGTTCTAGCTGGGTCCCGATATTGTTAATTTTTCAGTCATACCCCTCCTCTGTTCCCGAGCACCTCCTGCCTCCGTTTCTCTTCCTACAATGCACCATGTTGAAGAGAGGAGCTCTAGGCCTGGACTGATGAGGACAGAAGGAGGGAGGGCCGCACACTGGGGATGTGAGTGATACAGGAGAGAGGAGGGAATGGGGCTGCGATGGCCACGTGACTTAGCAAGCCCCAAAGCACCAGGTAACCTTCAGTCAGAGTGTCAGATAACTGGCATGGATCACCAAAACTTAGGGAAGAGAACCAGGACTTGATCCAAAGCAGTCAATCAACTCTCAAGATCAGGCAGGAATAAAAATACATCCAGTTTATCACTCATTCTGGTTCACTGGCTCCCCAGACCTTGCCAGATGAAACATCCTATTTTTAAGCCACAGCTCCCTTAACCTCACAGACAGACAGGCAAGCAGCCTTAGCAGGCTAGAGGACAGCAACTGCAGTAACTGTGCAGGTCAGCTTTGCCATTACCACAAGGAAAGAACTAGAGGCCAGCTACTTTTTAAAGGAAATAGGTTGCTTGGGACCCACGGGTCTGAAAATGCCAGGCCTTTGGCACGATGGTCTTCTTGCTGGCAGAGCTCAGGGCAAAATATGTCAAAGACTTAGGGAATTTGGGAGTCTCCATCCGGGTGGCCTTCCTCCCTGTTCCTATAGAGCCATGAGGAGTCTGTCCTGGGTCTCCCTCAGGTGATCCAATGTCATCAGTGCCCTAAGGCCCCGTCTCTGTATATCTCAGGCAAAGTATACTTCTTCCCTCCTAAGGCCTTGGGGATCCCATTCCCACAAAGGCTGAGGGTGAAGAAAACCCTTTGGCCCCATTACAGTGCCTCAAATGACACTGGGAAAGCTACTTCTGTTTCCTGACCAAAACTACTTACCCAAGGGAAGATGGCTTTGGGCTCATGGATTTGGAGAGTTCAGTTTAGGGTTGCTTGGGCAGAAAACCGTGGTGGTGTCAGTGTGTGGGAAGGAGAGGCTTTACCTCAACACGCGTGGGAAACACAAAAAAGGCCTAGAGACCAGTTAGAACCTCAAGAAGCCTTTCCCGAGTGGCTTACTTCCCCCAGCTACCTGCCCTCATCTAAAGTCTCCAACATCCCCCAAAATAGCACTGCCAGCGAGGGACCAAGCACTCAACACATGCCTGGGTCAGGATGTTTCATGTTCAAACCACAGCAAACGCCTTCTCTGGATGCACACCTACGAAGCACTCATCTACCTGTTTGGCGGTGGGTGGGTGGTGGGTATTGGAGCCAAGATCTAAAAGGCTTACTAAAATGTTGTTGTGATGGAGCTGCCTTCTGAATGGTCACGGATGAGTTATTGGTCCATGTCCTGTGGCCACACGGGTTCTGTTTTTTAAAAAGAATGGGTCAGTTCTGCAGCTTTTAGATCTGAGACACGCCAGGTACTTACAGATGGCTGCTCACATGTGGGTTTCAGAATGAACTGGACTGCTGTTCAAGGTTTAGAGTCATAATGAAGGACCATCCCAGATACAAGTTAAGATAGACGCGAGCCAGACTTCGACACAGGGTCACAGAAATGTTCAAGACCTCACTCAGGTCCACCATCGCTGACAGCAGCCTTGTGGTGCTGCCTAGAAAGACTGTCTCACTCAGCTCAGTTGTGGTCCAGCAGACGATCCACAGCCCCTCAGCTAAGCAGGCACCTAAGCAAGACTCCATCTTCAACCAGGCGCTCCTTGTAGCTTGGCCTAAGAAATGAAAGATGAGCTAAGGTGAAAATGAGCAGATGAGAGAGGCTCAGTTCACAGCGATGCTTTTATACCTCTGTGTGGGAAGCCTTAAGAGAAGGATCTGGGAGGAGCTGAAGTGGGGTGAAGAGGAGGAGGAGGAGATTGAAGGTAGAGGGAACTGTGTCTAGGTTGGAGAGAAGCTTGTCACTGCATAGGAAGAGAAATCTGTATGTAAATGGAACCATCTCCCTTCCGGACACTGGGTCGTCCTAGGGCTGGTGTGCAGGACAAGTGTCTTTCACGACAAGGTGCAGGGGTTTCTCCAACTAGAGAAAAAAGAAAACATGGCTTTCAGCAACATTATTTCTTTGTTTTTGTTTTGTTGTTGTTTTCTGTTTTGGAATGTTGCATTAGGAATGAGGAATCCTCAGGATTGATTTTAACCACACATACTCACTCTCTCCTTGCTTGTCTTTTCTTTCAGATTCTGCCCTTGCTGACCGAACCAGGAGAGGAATCTTGTCCTTTTGTTTTTTTTTAAAAGTGAAGAACTGTGGACAGAGGGTGCCCTTCCACGGTCCTTAGCATTCTGCAACGCACCTGTGTTAAAATATGAAGAAATAAAACAAATATAAATTATGCATTTTCCAACTTAATTTAAAATGCATTATGCTCTGCTTTGTTCTCTGGAATTAGTCTTATTAAGGGGACAGATCTGGATGGATTCATTTTGAGCCCGTTTATTCACTTCTTTGTAATTCAGTGGCAAGGATTTCTGTCCCCAGGCATCAAATTAATTTTTTTTTTACTGTAAGTAACACATACAAAATATAGACTTCTTTGTGTTATTTCTTTGTTTACCTAGCATGCAACGTATTCCCCTCAAAGGCTGCCACCAAATCTTGAGTCTCTCTATTCAAAAATACAGAACTTCCCAGGTGATCTTTAAAGCCATGCCACCATTGTCATAATATTGGCCTTGAACCTAACAATGGCATCATTCTTTCCCTGGTTTCGTTATGTTCTTGACACCCTCATGCTCTCTCCAACCCAGTCTCTTAGATGACCACGCCACACCCGTGCCCAAACACATCAGCACCATAGGAAGTGCTATTTCAGGCCTATTTAAAAGACGCACCCAATCTCATTTTGGAGTATTGTTTCAGTACAGTAATTCTTTGTTCCGCTTAGACGTTTTAAATCTTTATTTTTCCCCCCTAAACTGAGCAAGCAAATCGTCTGCATTCTTAATTAGTCTTCTTTAAACAAAATACCCTTTCATAGGCACTAATAAAGACTAAGGAGCATTCCTCTCTTGTTCAAATAACTGCTTGCTGTAGTATAAAATTGTGAGAGACACGGTGCAGATCAAGTTGCAGGCTCCAACTGGAGGAGAAGAACAAGCCGTGCCATAATAAGCAGATTTTAATGATTTACTATAAATCAGCATTTTTGCCCTGTCAGTGAGATTGAAGAGGCAGACAGCTCCTCACATGTCTGCCGAGCAAACGTCTTCCTGATGAATCATGTGCCCTGAATCACTGATCATAACACTCAAACGCACATCCAAATAATGAGAGAAACATATACACAGGCTCCGGTGGTTGCTCGAAGGCAATGCCGCCAATCTATGCTTTGTCGGTGTGTGGTAGTTAAACCCATACATTGATCCTCCAAGGATTCCAGGGAGGGTAATAGAAGTGTATATTACCGGGTTAACCACTGATGCCCGAACATAGACTGATCTGCACAAATGCTCCCCCCATCCCCCAGACCTTTGATGAGAGTCTAATCTAGTGTTGAGACAGAAGGGAGGAAAGGCAGACTGTGATAATGAGCACAAATGCAAAGAATCCAGCTGCAGAAACCCATCGAGATTGGGGACTAACTTCTGCTGGGTGAAAAGGCTCATTGGGTTTGGGGGCAACATTTTCCAATGGGCCCCTTCCTCAGCTCCCTGCTGCTTTAAACTCTGTCTTATTTCTGCCCCTGAATTACTGGATGTGATGTCAGGTGGGTGGAACCCATCCCTAGGGAGAGACGTATGACCCAAGAATGGAAACACCTACTTAGAAACTAATATCCTGTGGGACCCAGGCCTCTTGAATGGATGCTGTGGCCATCTCTGGTCCTAAGCCCAGTAAATGCTCAGTACACATCCCTTTGACTAGATGCATTCCCTGATTGCAGCCTCACTTTTCCTAATCATGACCTCCCTTTATTAGTATCTCATTCCAATGTCATTTGTTTCTTTTTGTGCTTATAACACAGTCATCCCTCCTAATGGACTGTGGCTTCCTCATTGTAAGGTTGTCTGGCTAATTTATATGAAGCCTTAACAGTATCTTGTATATAATATAAGCTTCATTATAAACCACCCAACCTTCTTTAGCAATGGAAGAAAGGGAGGATGGTTGGTTGAATGGATAGATGTATGTGTATGTATGTATTTGTGTATGTTTGAATAGACATTTGGATGAATGCATGTATAGATGTGTGTTTGGATATGTATATGTTTCAAAGCATGGATGAATGAATATTTGAGTGGATAGATGGATTCATAGACAGATAAATGGGTATTTGGATGGATTAGTGTGTGTGTGTGTGTGTGTGTGTGTGTGTGTAGCTGGATGGATGGATGGGTGGGTGGGTGGATGAGTGAGTGGGGGAATGGATGAATGGATGTTTAGATTAGTGGATGGATATGTATTTGGATGGATAAAGCTATAAAGGCAAAGTGTTGACTATCTAGACTTAACCAGTAAGCCAGTCCTCTGGAATACTATAGTCTTACAGAAAACAGAAGGAAATTCTTGAGCTAATGATGACCCATGCATTTTAATCTGGCACCCTTGGGCACCTGTAATCCAGTGCTGCTGTTATGAGCAGAGAACACAGCAAGGTTCACTTGCCAACTTCAGATGTGTCCTGGGAGCTGACATCCTAGGAGCAGAGGTCAATGCCAGGGACTGACCATAGTCATTGTCCTTGGACACTGTACCCCAATTTTTATTTAGGAAATAGCTTCAAAAATAAATCAAAGCTACACTTGTTCCCTCTACCATCACCCAGGTGACACAAACATAATGAGAACTCCAACATTTGCTTTTTTAGAAATACTTTCTTAAAAACTAGAACAGATCTGCTGGTCAGATTTGGGACCTAGTTCCCATCGCTTCTCAAGACATTAGCTCAAACTGGAAACAAATGGCCTTCATCACTTTGGAATATTCAGAGATGATAAAACACATGGCTCCTTCCTTAGTCCATGCTCACTGGCTCCTAAACAAGACTCCTACACACTCTGCTTTGCAAACAGGACAAAGAACTGTGGAACCTCTGAACTGTAGTCACCAGAACCCCACGCATTGCTGGCGGGGTTGCAAAGATGCACATGATATCCTAGCCCTGGCCTAGGGGCAAGCCCTCTGCTAGGTTACTGGGAACGGATGAGCGGGCCTCCTCCCGACCCTGGAAGTGGCAGCTGTCACATGGCTCTTGGATATATTCACTTTTCCTTCGTGTCCTGTATATGCTGCACACGCCAGTCCTACAGTTGGTGTCACAGAATGCATTGGGGTCTCCTTGGCTACACACATTTACCCAGTGGCCTTTGACTGGAATATCCCCTTCTCTGTTCAGATCCTTTGTCCATGGAGTTCTTCATCACTTCTAACACTAGAGGTCACCTGTCCCTTCTCTAGGGGGTGGAGTAATAACTAAATGCTCCGGGCTCCCCACTGGTGCAGGCTCTTCTTCCTGCTGCTACTCTTGTTTTGTTTCTGGAAAGGAGCAGAGCACTCCATTGTCTGGGGAGTGGGGGAGGGGCGCAATTCCTTCTTCAGCATCTGCTCAGTACTTTCTCTGTGCTCTGGGTATGCAGAGGTTTGCTCAAGGAAGGACACTGTGGCCCCTTGGCCATGTGTGACCTGTGTCACCACACATGACTTTGTGGTTACAATGACTTCTCTCTAGTAATATGCTCAAAACTCGTAATCATTTAAAAAAAATCACACCGTATATTTTTACCTTTTAAAATCATAGAACAAAGTCAGTTTCTTTTTTTAAAAAAAAAAATTTTTTGAAGGTCTTAATTTGTAGGACAAGTGGAGGTGGGTGCAGAAACATCAACCATTCTGGAGGGGTATGTGTGCTGAGATGGACAGACAGTTGGGGAAGGGCTACTCAAAACAGAAATCAAGTGTGGGTTCTGGGCATCGGAGCAGAGGCACTCAGCCCTAGGCAGGTGGCATAATGCAGTTAGCCGAGTAAGTGAAATAAACTGGTTAACACCATCAGGTGACTGGGAAAGCCACCAGGCTTTTCGCATTATCTGGAAGCCTCGCCCTTCCAGGAAAATGATGGTGTTTGGAAGTAGGGGTTCCGTTAGCCCCTCCCCGGCCAGCAGGAGTCAGAAGGAACACCCTAGGACAGGTATTGCCTACCCACCCATCCTCTCTGCTTCCCAGCCTCGGTTATGATTAAGGCTTTTTTCTCCTTTATGCACAATTGGCCAGAGAAAGGCAATATGGGAGTTGCAGGGAGCCTCTAGGTGAACTTTAGAGACTCACCACCAGGAGGCTACTGGGGACAGTATTAGTTATTTCTCTTTTTGTTTCTTATCATTCTTTTGTTTTGTTTTGAGACGGGACCTCGGGGTTCCCTTAGCTGGGTGAATAGCAGGCTGGTCTCAATCATACAGAGAGAGACCCACCTGCTTCTGCTGTCTCCCAAACACATCTGCGGTCACACCCAGATGGGCTTCCAAGTTTCCATGTAGGTGCTACCGTGTTGCGGGCCTGAGGAGTGGGGACAAGGCATGCTCGGAGCCTTCTCCAGACAGGCCTGCAGCTCTAGTCACCATCGTGTTAACAGGCTTGTGTCTGTCCAGCCGCACCCCCTTCCCTCCTGGCGAGGGATAAAGCTGCTAGACATCATTTGCAGAAAGCAGTGTTTCAATGGGGTTTGGGGGGATGTGCAGCCTGCAGAGATCGTCACCAGGAGACAGCAGGGACTGAACTGCCCATTCTCCCACCCTGGAACAGCCTGTTGGCCACCTGCCTCTGAAGACAGAGAGCACACTAATCATAGTGTTTAGAGCAGGGAGGACCTCAGCTGACACACTCAGGTGCCTGAGATCACTGCCGCTGCTTCCAGACTCATCTCAGTCACCAACAAGCTCAGTGGGTCTTGGTCCTTTATGTCCACAGCAATTTCTCCAGGGGACTACACAGATACCATAAACCTAGTGGAACCCAGTACTCAGCAGGGGTGTAGGAAAGACCTTCAGAGAGGGAGAGAGACACGGAGGCAGGGGATTGCCCGTGTCCACGCCAGCCGGGAGTGCTGTGCAGCTGAAAGGTGATCTCAGCCACAATATAATTATCCACCCAGGAAAAGAGGGTCCCCTCTCTCGGGACATGCATCCATGTGAGGACAAGGAAAATAAACTCATTCTAGGTCAATTTAAAGGTTAAATGGAGGTCAACATGGGGGAAGAGGGGCGTCCTCCAGCCATAGGAGAAGGTCTCTCAGCTACAGACCCAGGTTTTTAACCTTTGGCCCTCACATCCATCTAGAAGGGGAAAAAAGGAAGATTGTGAAGCAGATAATTGGGTGTTAGTATACACACCATTTTAGTAATCTCTGAAAATAAAATAAGAGAGTGATGGTGAATCCAGCGGCAGTTACTTTAGAAAGATAGTAATGTGTAATTCCTAGTTTCTCAGACTGTAAGTTCTGCACTTAGCGCTAATTTCTCCACTGCACCAAATGCAGTGTGTACATTTAGTTTAGAATTTATCATCACCGTTTGTGTATATTATGCCAGCGGCATAATCCATCCTCATGAAGCTAATGTTGAGCATTAGCAAAATGGACTCGCAGCAGATCCTGCCAGGCGCTGGCCTCAGACGCACCCGGAGGAGTCCACCAGGCCACCACGGGGCTCGGTGTCCATGCCCCTCCCCCACCAGGCATATGTGGCTCTATGCCTTGGGTCCGGGAGCCAAACAGAATGGGCTGGTTCCTGCAAGTTGCTCGTGGTGTCCATTGTCTGTGGATGTGCAAATCAATGACCTACATAAGATTTTGATTTTGCACTGGGAATTGGGAGGGAGGGAGGAAGGGAGGGTGGGATGGAGGGAGGGAGAATGTGAGAGAGACTGCAGATAGAAAGTAATGAAACCGTCATGTGAAAAATTATTAGCATATTGGGCTCAAAAAATATATTTTCTCATTTGTTCCCCTCCCCCTTTGACTAAGAACATATCTAATTTCATGGTCATCTGATTAAAACAGTTAATTGTATTAATGTGCTATTGAGACTAGAACCGTGGTCATTTGGAAGTGGACGTTCACTGGGGCTCTCAGAGGAAAACAAAAAACAAAATCAAACCATAGTTTCAAGGCTGCTTGGGAGCTGGGAGAACCCGGAGCTGCTCTTGAAGCCTCTCCTTGGATTTTCAATCCCTGTTTTTATTTTCTTAAAAGAGAAAGAGAGGGGGGGAGCCTCAAACTGCTGATTTCTGCAGAAAAACCTGCAAATGAACTGTTCTATTAGGCACAAACATACCCAAGTCTTTAGAAGCCCTCTCTTCAAAAGCATAATTAGGTATTTATTTCAGACATACTAACATCTTTGCAGTAGCTAATAAGATGCAGCCCATTTGAATATTAATATAATAAATGATTAAATTAAACAGCAAGATTCAGACTCAGAAATAGCCTTTATAGGTCCCAGGGGGTCACTAAAACTGTTTCCATTTCTTCCTACAGTTAACATAGTACAAGGGACGAGGAGGCATACGGCAATATTTGTCTTATGAAACTCGGAGTTTTATATGGTGCTGTTCTGTTTTATGGCCCCATGGTTTGAATCCGGGGCCTGGAGTGAAGTCACCATGCTGAGGTCTGACAGTCCCTCTTCCTGGGTCACCACTCGCTGGCATCCGGGAAACACTCTGTCCTGTGGTTTGCAGATCTCCAGGCCAATAGGTGAATGCTAGGTGAATGGATCATGCAAAAGGGAGAGAGAGAGAGAGAGAGAGAGAGAGAGAGAGAGAGAGAGAGAGAGAGAGAGAGAGAGAGAGAGAGAGAGAGAGAGAGAGAGAGAGAGAAATGCCTCAGCCTATAGAACCTCCCATGGTTCATTTTGTGTGTCTGCATGGGTGTGTTTCCCTACTCCAAGCAGAAAAATGCTGGTGTGTGGCTGGAAGGCCACACCCAAGAACGGGTGTGCATGTGTGTGGAGCCAGCTATGCCAGGATGTGGGCAGACGCCATCCATCTCTCCACCAGCAGAGAAGAGAATGGGCAAAGTCGGCAACTATAATTGGCTGTTATTCCAATAAAGGTGTTTCCCTTTTTAAATTAGTTCATGAAAACTGCATAGTCTCCAAATCCCAGGAACCTGAGAGTGTTAATAAACATCTGGCCATGGTTTTTGCTTAATTAGCATTCTTTAGTTTGGGCGGAAGTCTGTTTATGTAAAACAGAACACACACACACACACACACACACACACACACACACACACGGAGAAAGGGAGAGTCCTGTAAGCCACGGCCCTTAAGTAATCCAAATGCAGCTTCCCCTTTGGAACTGTGTGTCTTTCCAACATTCCTATTGTCACCTGAGCTACAGAAGGGAAAGGCTGTCTAGGTTCACAGACTTAATTTCAGTGTGCAAGTCTCCTATCCAATGTGAGGTGGTATCATCATGGCATGTGAAAAAAAAATCCGCATTTCTGCAATAAAAAAAAGATAGTCAAGCTTGGAGGTTGGCTTGAACAAAGCAGAAAACAACAGAAATGGGCTTAAAGCACGTCCACGGGCCACTTTATTATCATCCACAGCCCAGATCTCCCAGCCCTATCTCTCTCTACAGAGCCGCATTGGCCGGAAGGTAATGGATATACTGTAACCCAGCTAGCAAGGCTCCACTGCCTAAATTAGATAAAAGAAAAGTAGGAAGAAAACTCAAAGATAAGTGGTGTGAAGTAAATCAAAACAAATCATCTTACCAAACTTTACTCGCATCTGATACCATTTTTAGAAATTAAGGTCAGTTTTGTGGAACTAATAGGGAGTCGTACCTATATATCTCGGACACCATGACAATGCCAGAGTGGAAGATTTATATACCACGCTTGCAGATGCTGAGGAAAGATATGGGAGATCAAATGGAAGTGCATGATAACAAATGAAAAATGGTCCCCACAGCCCATAAATTAATTGAGAAAAGAAGGTTGTCATTATTTGAACATGCTTTAAAATAAGGTATGGGGTCCAGATGGCCGAGGATAGATAGGCACCCAAAGTTTGAGTAATTGATGGCTTAAAAATAAAACAAGATCACGCCAGGCAAGTTAGAGGAGGGATCGTAGAAAAGACAAGATTTTTTCAAAGAAGCACAAAAACAAAAAGATGAGCCCTAAGTTGCCAGCACCAGACTCCCAGACAAAAGCTTAGGTATGGTGTAGTGGCAGAATTGGGGTTCTGGACAAAAGAGGGCGGATTGGAAACTGAGTCCCAGTGAGGTGGCATTTCAGCTGTTGCTGCCTTAATCTGTTCTGCTTTGTTCAGACATTTTTGTTGCAAATGTAGCCCTTTCCTCGTTTTAATGGCATTGAAATAAGGCAGCGTAGAGGTGAGCCACCAACGTTGCAGAGAAAGGTTGCTGCCACTCAAAAGTCTGTGCCACTGGAAAATTCAAAAAGGATGTGTCTTTGGGGTAGGTTTAGTCATTAGGGGCAGGTGGCTGGCAGCTTGGGGATTTTCTTGGGGGCAGGGAGGAGACTGTTTTTGATTTTCCTCAGCCACAGCACTGAGGACACAGCCTTGATCCAGAGCTTCCCCGCAGGACAGGCTTGGGTGAACTGGGCCCGCTCCTCCCCACTGATGGTGGCACGGAGGTGTTCAGTCTAGACTCCTCCCTCCGCCGGAGACAGTGTTTCTCAGATAAGCTTGTGCCAAGTGGATTCCGCACTATCAGCAAATCTTCCGTCCCTCGTTTCCCCCAATGTTGTTTCTCTCTTTCCTCTGTCCCTCCTTGCTCTGTTTTGTTCACTTTCGTTTCTTTCCCAGAATTCCCTGCTGCATCCCTCTTTCACATCTCTTTCTCCCTTTTGGACCTCAGTACGAATTGGAATTTCACCCATACCCTGGAAACACGGGAAGCAGAAGGCTGTGAGCAGTGTTCTCAGTGTGTCGGGCATCTTCCAGCTTTGCTGAACCCCACTTCAGTGGGGCTAGGGTGGGAGGAGCCCCAGATACACAGATCAGACCTCTCTGGAGCTCTCTTTAAGGACCTCACTAGTTCTGTGTTTCCAGTTATCTTTCCCCTCCTTCTCTTTTATATACATAGATTTGTGCCCTCCAAGCCATGTTTTTCAGCTCATGCCAAGAGCGTGTTTTAAATGTTATAGATGAAAAGGAAACCTTGGTGTGAGATGTTGGGCACAAGAGGACAGAGTAAGTACACTCAGTCTTTTCCCACCTGCTGGAATCAAGTATACACTCTCTCTACAACTCATGTTAAAACCCTGGGCTACTGATGGCTTCTGACAAGAAAACATATAAAATATAGAATTCTATGACTGCTGGGAGTATCTGACCACACATGACTCTTCCTTCTGTGTAAGGAATGAGCAAGTGTGTGCATGCCTGTAACATGTGTGTCCATGAAAGTGAAATCATGTCCTTGCCACAGAATGCTGTGTTATTAGGACAGCATAATAAAGGCCAGGTTAAAGAATGTCATGTTGGTCACTGTTCACTGTCCATCTCCAAAGACACATAGGATATACTCAAATGTGACCCTCTATGCAATGCCAAGCTGAGGAACCTACAGATAACACGAGGACAGTGTTGCACAGGCCACCAACCTTTCAAGACAAGGCAATCTGCCATCTGGGTTGATTTGAATACTCCGCCTAGAGACCTAGAGACTTACTTGGCTTTCTTGTCACAAAAAGTGATATCCCTCCCTGCCCCACACAATGGAGGAGACAGGGAGAAAAACTCCTTCAGACCTGGTTTCAAGGGCTGTACCTTAGTGGATGCTGGAGACGGCTAAGGAAATACCTTCTGCATTTAAAAGTTGACATAATAGTGATTCTGAAGTGATGAGCCACACCAGCCTTCACATGTTCTAATGGAAGAAGGGACAATGTGTAAGACAATGTTGTAAGTAGTAGAGAGTGAGTGTAAAATCCTTCACCCTACCCCCTAAAAAGCTAGACTTATTCACATGCATGCCTTGCTTGTCTTTAACTAGAGTGAAATCTCTTAAACCCAGCTGTGGTCTTAGCACTGCTGGGGTTGGGGGTGGGGGTGCTGGGCGACAAAGGGAAGGAAGGAAGTGGAGAATATTCTCCCAAACCAACAGCGTGTCACTCGAAAGGCACAGGGCATTGCTTTTTTTTTTTTTAATACAAATTTGGCAGATTTCACATGATCCATTACATTCCTCAGGATGGTTAAGATGCAGCTTGCATGATTTATTCAGAATAAGGTCCATTTTTAGCTGTATTTAAGTCTCCTATTTGTTATTTAACATGTGTTTAATGTTTTCTGTCCCTGCTGTGCACAGCTGCAAGCTGCTATTTTTTGGCAATTTTTGTGACTGGGAAGTGATTTGTGTCTTTGCTGTTCACCTTTCTATTCTATGGCCTGCTGTTTGGATTCCACCCCCCCCCAAACTTTGAGAAGTAAGCTCCTCTGTGTCATGACCTCTGCCTCACTTTGCTCGGCAAAGAGGAAGGCATCAAGTGCACTGTGCACGTGGAACATGACAAGCTTTCCACGGGATGTTTCAGGAAGAGACCACAGGAAGCTGGAGTGAATGGTGATTTCAGGAAGCTTATGTTTAAAAGACCAAATTGCCCGGTGTCATGATGCTCATCTGTAATTCCAGCGCTGGGGAGGCTGAGGCAGGAGGATGCCAAGGTGTAGGCCAGCCTGGGCTACAACAGATTCTCTCTGCAAATAAATAAATAAATCCAATTGAATTAAGGCTAAGTCTGTCTGTCCTGGTCCCTCTCCAAAATGGCTCAAAGCTGGGGTTTAGAAGAGCCTGTCTGTCTGAAGAGAGAATGTTTGTGCTCTGGATTAACTCGAGACTGCCATGCTTCTGGAGGATTTCGCCAGATGGAGACCAGGGTCTTCTCTGTCACTTACCTACATGAGAGGACAGTGTCCTGTTACCTCCCCCTAACTGTTTCAAGGTTCTGCAAGGCACAGTAGAACACTTTGTCACCTATAGCTGTCTGGGACCAACATTCCCCAAAGAAGAAGAGTACACTCCAGGGAACGCCCATCCAGCTGCAGGTCAGCGGTCCAGCAGTCACTGTGCTCTCTAACCCCACCCCATACACCTGCCAGAGAGGCCACTGTGCCCCCCATACACCTGCCAGAGAGGCCACTGTGCCCCCCATACACCTGCCAGAGAGGCCACTGTGCCCCCAATAAACCCACCAGACAGGACCAGTGTGCTCCCCTCACCTACCCATATACCAGCCAGCCAGGCACCAAAAGTCAACCATTGACATGCTTTGCCAAGATCAAACATCAGGTTTGGGCAAACGGAAGTCACACCATCCCAGTTTGGGTGAATCCCATGAAACTTAAAAAAAAAAAAAAAAAAGTCAGTGAGTGTTTATCTGATTCAGGCCAACAGGATGATGGCACAGTATGAAGTGTTGATTTATTTTCCCTAAGGCTAAAGGGTCCCACTTAATATTGCTTGATATATGCTAACCTCCCCTTTATAGGGCCTGCAATTGAAAGCCATGTAGAAACGGTTTCATCCTGGCCTCTTACTTATCTGAAACACTCTGACTGAGCCGTGGAAATTGAATCTTTTCCTCCCAATCTTACTGACATGAAAAATATATAATACGGTAAATGATTAATGCAGTTATAAAGTGTACTAGAGATAAGATTTAAGTATTCATATTTCTATCATGTTAATACAACATGATAAACCCATGAAGCAAACTTGACCGGGGCATTTGTTATTCTGTCCAGTGTTCAATTATTCTTTGTCCAAATACAATTTAAGGGCCCTGCTGTAATGCCGTTGGTTAGCGCAACACATTGTGCGCTTCTGTGAGATAATAAGCTCCTTCCATGGTCAGCGAGGAGTCCTCCACACCATGCAAGGCTTCTCCAAATGCCAACAAGCATGCAGATAGATAGCACGTGCCTGCCCCAAGGACAGTCCTTCTGGAAAGATCGTTTGCCATGAAATGCAAAGCTTATTTTCTTCACCTTTCCTCCTTTTTATAGGAAAGGCTGCTGTGAAAGGGAAATGTACTCGCCATAATCAAAGGGAGGCTTAACAATAAATGGAAATGCGTAGAAGCTGCCATCCCCTAACGCTGAATACGGTGTTTTTTATCTGTGACTATAGAGAAGCCATTTCTCTGTTGGCTCTAAATGGCCTCCATTCCTTCCTTGTGCAAATTGCTCACATGTTCTGAGGTGCCATTTACCACCCACCTCATTATTTTTATACTTCCGATGATGTCGATTTTGATTTTCAAATGCCAGCCATTCTAGCTCTCTTTAACACACACACACACACACACACACACACACACACACACAAACAAATTAAATGATTTGCAATCCCTGCCATTCGCTGGCCTTTGGGGGCATATACCTATGCCAAGAAAAGGAAATACAGCAAGGCCACATGTTCGCCTTTAGTGTCCCAGACCTGTCCCTCATTAATTAGGAGACCTTGCAGAAGTAATATTTTCACAAGTCTTATTCCCTGCCACAAAGGTAGACTGATACTTCATCTCACAGTGATATGGTAGGTGGCTAGTATCACTATGTGGAACATAATAAAGTCTCAAGGAATGTTGGTAATCACTGAGTTGCCATTATGTCATGGGGATAAATAAGCTAAATTAATAGCAAGTTCAGTGTCAATACCTGTCCACTCAAAGCTCGATGGGGACATTAAAGTCTTGCTTGAGGTTGCTAGTGATGGCTGCCGTCCTGAGACATGGTGTTGCCTTATCCTTATAATTCAATGCCTGGAGTAAAGCGCCTGAAAGGTTAGCGTGGTCAGACATAAGCAAATGGAACCTAGCTAGCTCAACACCCTCTCCCACCAAAAAGTCAAACAAACACGCACCGTGGGCCAACAGATGATTAACCCAAGCTTCCCAAACTGTGAGTGAAAACACAAACCTTTGCCTCTATCAAATAATTTGTTATAGTGACAGAAAGCTAGCATACCAACACTGTGAGGTAGGGCCTGGAAAGTCATACCCAGATTTGTCAGGCATCGGGCAAACTGTAATGAGGAGACTGTGCTAGTTTAGGATCAGAATAAGAAGGCCATTAAACTGGCTATTAGAGGCCAGAGGAAAGCAAGATCCAAGGCTGGAGTCCATAACATAGGGCCAAAAGAAACATGGAGAGAGATACCAAGGAGGTTATTTGAGGAATAGAGGGATGGCTCGGCAATTAAGAGCAATTCCTGCTCTTGCATAGGTCCAGATTCAATTTCTGACACCCATGTCAGGCAGCTCACAACCCCTTGTAACTCCAGCTTCAGGAGATCTGGGGCCCTCTTCAGGCCACTGTGGGCCCTGCACTTATATGCATATACTCACACAAAGACACACACATACACGTAGTTAAAAATAGTAAAAATAATCTAGTTTTAAAAGAGGGTTATTTGCAAAATTGAATCAGTCCTAGAAGGCTAGAATGTTATAACTTCAGGGTCGGGATCTATTGTTTGAGTGTGTGTGTGTGTGTGTGTGTGTGTGTGTGTGTGTGTGTGTGTGTGTGTGTGCGCGCGCGTGCACGTGTGTGTGTGTGTGCTCTATCCTGATGCTTCAGAGACTGACACAGGAATACTTATCTTGCAAAGCTTAATGAAATTGGCACTTCCATGCATGCATTTCTGGAACAAAGCAGATTTATGCAGAGCCAGATTTGTGATGGACACTCAGTGAATACCAGCTTATGTCTGAATCAGACTTCATCCCCACAATTGCAGGATAAGAACAGTATACTTTGGAAATAGCATTCCTGGTCCAATCTTGAGGGCTGAGCACTGAGTGCCACAGAAGTGTGCAAAGGCCTTGGCATTGAACTCCATTTCCCACAGAGCACCCTGGACATCTTTCTTGGCATTATCCTCTCATTTACCAGACCTGGGAAGCAAGATGTCTGTGTTTTCTTTCCAAGAGCATATTTATCTGTTCCCATGGGGTGGCTAGCTCTTGGAGGGCTGCTGGCTTGGAAGAGTGTCCTTCATCCCTGTAAAATCTCCCCTACCTGCTTCCTGAATTTGAAACCTCTTCAATGAGGAAAAATGCTCTACATGGTTTCACAATGAGATACTTACGATATTCATGTTGGAAAGGTTTATTTGCCAAAGTTAAAAGCAGATTTTTCTCCCCAAAATGATTTTAGCACTACGAAGAAAGCTGAAAAATCCTGTAGAGGCTGTCATGGTCCTGGTAAATACTGATGATAAGTAGTCTCCAGCAAGAGGTCCTCATGGTCCTGAAATACCCCTTCTATGAGGTGCCTGCTCCCTGTCTTCCTCAGATAGATGGCAGAATATTGGACACAGAGAGACATTGGAAGATCTGGTCTGCTGTGTATCCATCTACATGTTTACAACAAGCTATCTACTCAGTGCTGAGAGAGGCACAGCCATCAGAACACTCCAGCCAAGGTAGACTTAGCATGAAGTCTGCTTTGCTAACCTCAGTATTGCCACAGGTTCATTTCAGGCCCCCAGGGAACCTCCATTCCTTAGACTCATTGTTTCCAGCTTTGTATGAAAACTGAGACATTATCTTCATCTTTTCAATCTCATCCACACAGCCCTGTGACTTTTGTTGCATACCTTCTCAGATTCTCAGCCTATGACTTTTCAACCTAAGCATCCTTGACATCCATAGTAATCTCACAGACACTGTCTGATACCATGCCATAAAGGTCATGTGGTAGACCTTTCATGTCATCATCTTCATTTCTATAGCAAGTCATGACCCTAATGTTTTAAGGAAAGGATGGCCATCACATAGTCACATAGATTCAAAGGTGTCCTAAGACCCATACAAGAAAACTTAGAATTGTTTCTATTTAGTAATGGGAGCTACGCATCCCTATAATTACTTTTAACCCTGAACTGACAAACCATCTCTTCTACATAGGTAGAGAATAATCAACACTTACGATTCTGTAACGCAACTAGCTACTTTGGTTTTACCTTGGTTTTTCCATCTGTACCTGAAGAAATAGTGGCTCCTACCCATTTGGGTAGCAGAGAGGATTTTATAAATCAACACAAGTGATGTTTGGAGCACAGATGAGCTCAAAATACTAGTTTCCAGGATATGATATATAATAATTAATAATAATAATAATAATAATAATAGCACAATTTACAATTCAACCACCATGCCTTGGCCAAACTTTTCATTAAAGTACTGATATGTTCTAATAAGCTAAGTGTCCAAGAGTAATATAGAGGCTAAGAGCTGTGGAGTGGGCTGCCATGATGCCATTACAGGGAATTGTTGCAGGACCACATAGACACACAAAGAGGAGAGGAAGGGGTACGAGATGCAAGCACGTCCAGTGCACACAACACTACCGCACAGCGCTCACCTCTCCCCAGTCAGAATGGCTAACATCAAGGAAGTGATGATTCTGATGTAAGGGGCCCTGCACACTGTTGCTGGGAACACACGTTATCTGGTCTACATGGACATCTGTGGAGAGTTACAGAAAGCTTAAAACTGGAATTTCTATATGACCAAATATGCCACTTTTGAGTTTCTACCTGAAAGAAACCAAGTAAGCACACCACAGAGATGCTGAAAGGTCTGTGTTTCCATGCCATCAATAGAAGAATAGATAAAATACAGTATTAAATATACATATATGTGATGGGATATCATTTTGATGCAGACAAGAATGAAAATTTTGCGCGTGCGCACACGCGTGCGCGCACACACACACACACACACACACATACACACACACACACATACACACACACGAATGTAACTGGGGATCATCATTGTAGTTGTTTGGATGAAAATGACACCATAGCTTCCCAAACTTCAGTATGTGGCCCCTAGCTGGTGGCTCTGTTGGGGAATGTTGAGGAGATGTGGCACAGCTGGAGGAAGTATGTTACTGGGGCAGGCTTTCAGTGCAAAAATGCCTCACTCACTTCCAGTTTGCCCTCTCTGCTTCATGGTTGTGGTTCAAGATGTGAGCCCTCGGCTTCCTGTTCCAACTGCCATGTCTTTGCTCTGCCATCACGGACTGCCATCCTTCTGAAACCATAAGGAAAGATAAACTCTTTCTTCCTTAAGTTGCCTTGGTCATGGTGTTTTATCACAGTAATAGGAAAAGATATTGATGAAAATAAGCCAGACTCAGAAAGCACATAAACTGCTTTTTGTTTTCTCTCATAAGGGAATACAACACACACACACACACACACACACACACACACACACACACACACACAAACACTAGTACAAGAGGGACCCAATAGGGGACAGAAAGAGAGCCAGTGGGAGAAGAGAAGAAGGAGGGACAAGAGAACATAAGGGGGTAAATAAAAATGTTCATGACACATACCTGTGAAAATATCATAATGAAACCCATCCTTTTTTATAATTAATATATACTAATAAAATATGTAATTTAAAAAGGAAATAATGAAAACATATAAATACTGATTTAGCGTACATAGGCAGAGTGTACAAAGTTCTTAGAGTCTAGGAATGCACTCAGGTGGTTAACTCTGACTTTACTTTTCTATGTAATCTTGTAGCTATGTAACCTTGTAACACAGTGGCTCTGGCATGTTGGGCAGCAGTGAGAGTTTCCTGAGTCCACACAGAAGAGCTCAGAGAAGTCGCATGGTCACATAGAAACTGCTGGTGGTGATGTGGGCAGAGGAGGTATGTATCATCACTGACTCTGCCTGCTGTCTCAGGGAGAGCCCATGATCACCTATAGAGAGTTTCCAAGGTCCCTGCTAGTGAGCCGAGTGCTGGACTCAAACACAGGCTCTCAGAGTCAACGCTGCCACCAAACACTGGCTTTAGTGAGTAGCTTGTAACATTGCTGCCACTGCCTTGCACAGCAGATGCAGCTCTGGATGGGAGCCATCCACTTGCCACACTCTCACTTCTGTTGAGAGTCATTAGTATTGGGGCAGCTGAGGAGGGGGAATGCTAATTAAAAATCAGAATCCAGGTTGTCGATGGAAGCTTCTTTAGATGGATGCTGATGCAATTCAGGGTGAAGTCAATGTGTGTGGACAAGAAGATAAAATTCCACCTTCCTGACTGGTGACTGAAGGTGGCAAAAATTGCCAGGTCACTATGATAGGCCAAAACGACCCGTGGCTTGAAGAGATTGAGGTAAGCCAATGTGTTGAACACCGGTCTGCCCTAAAGCAAAAGCTATCTTTCATGAAAAACGCTATTTTCAAAGAATGCATGGCTGATTCAGAGAGGAACAGGGTTAGCCTCATCTTAAATTCCATCAAATCGAACATGCAGTTCAGTTTCTAATAGTCTTTGATGTGGTTTAAGATACGTTGTCAATCATGTCAGTATTTGGACATATTACAATCAAGATTACCAATATGAAATATAAAACATTTCCCACAAAGTTGTACATTACTAGTTATGGCCAAGAGAGTTACATGTCAGGAAGGCATCTAAGACAACAAGGGACATTATCATTCATCTAGATTGTCTACCATAACCTGATGGGAAGACTATTGCTGCAGACACTCAATGCTTTCAAAGACAAAGAGAACCAAGCTGGTATTGACCAGAAAAGATCCCCTCTGCTGGCTAGCTTACATGATGCCAGAAGCTGAAATGTACACCACCCTGACCCTCTGGAAAGATGTGTGGCCTGTGGCTATGGAGGTAACCAATTTGTTTCTGAGTAGATATGTGACCAGACTCACAGGAGGGATTGCTTGTCTTACATTGTAAACCCATTTTTAAAAGGCCCATAATTTGGGGTATTATAAGCCCTAGTGGGGCAACCTACTGTCGTCATTTTGGTCACATTGTCAAACTGCATTTTAATGTTTTACTTATACCTATAAATGTGTGATGCCCTCAACCTTGCTCAGAGAAGGCATCTTTCTTAGTGGTACTGATATTAAGTGACTATTGAGTGTTCAGCCATATATGTGTGATCTGTACCAACCTCCTCGATACAGGTGTAGAAAATACTACAGAAGAGGGAGTATGAGCCGGGTGTTTGTTGGTGGCGCACTCCTTTAATCCCAGCACTTGGGAGGCAGAAGCAGATGGATCTCTGTGAGTTCGAGCCTAGCCTGGTCTACTGAGCTAGTTCCAGGACAGGCTCCAAAGCAATACAGAGAAGTCCTGTCTCAAAAGAAAAAAAAAAAAAAAAAAAAGAGGAAGTATGAAGAGCCTATGGCTCAGAAGATGGTAAGAGTGCTGTGAAACACAGCCTCTGCACCCAACAGTGTTGCACTCATAAACTCACAGCAGCTATGGTCATCCCCACAGGACCTGTGCAAGATCAAGCCAATCAAAGTTCCAGCATGAGTGCAGGAGTGACCCCAAGGCCTTATTCATATGGAAGGAAACACTGGCTGTCAATGACAACTGGAGAAATTTTTCTCTGTTGGCAAATTTATTGTCTTTAGGGCAAATGGCCATGGTGGGCTGCTCATGCCCCAGTGGATGACCACACACTCATGTGCACATGGGCACTAATTAAACACAGGGGAGTATTAATGACAATAAATAAATACAAAGAGGAAATGAAGCTGGGAGAGAGATGCAGGAGGAAGTTGTAGACAGTGCACACATGCGGTCAACATGCACTGCAAAATCATAGGGAACTTTCAAAGCATAAAAAAAAAGAAAGGAATATAGGCTCAATTTTTGATCACTTTAATTGTGATTTAGAAGAAGTCAAAGTGAAATCGGGTACATGAATGGGTGTTTTATTGCCTGGTACAAATGATTTTGTTCTGTTAATAACTTGTCTACACAACCCTCATGAATACAGTGCCAGCCTATCCAAATAGAGAAGCTATGTGACTTCTCATGACTGATGGAGGCATTGTGTCCAGGGAAGCAGGATCGGTTGTGCATACATTAAATATATAATATTTGTTAGTTATATATCTGTCAATTACATATAATGCCATCTAATTTCTATCTCTCTCACACAAGATTTGTAACCAAACACGATAATTGCATCCGAATGGATGTTTCCAAATTGCCTGTGTGTCTTTTTTTTTTTTTTTAAGGTTTGTTTTATTTTAATGACTGATCCACCTGAGGTCACAGGCAACCCACTACGTACAGACACTAGGGAAGTTTTATTTCTTGGTCTCTTGCTCTTGCTCTCCTCCTTCTTGGCCTTTCCGGGCACTCTCGGGCTTCCTTGGTCTTAGACCTGCGAGCCTCAGCCCCGTCAGCCTGGAGCTTCTTGCGGGCCTTGTCTGCCATTAGCTTGTGGAAGTGCTCCTTGAGAATCTGCTTGTTTTTGAAAACATTCCCTTTGACCTTCAGGTACAGGCTGTGGTACACATGGCGGTCAATCTTTTTGGATTCACGGTATCTCCAGAGAAGTCGACGCAGGATCTGCATCCTTCTCATCCAGGTCACCTTCTCGGGCATTCTCGCATTGGCAATACTCTTCGGCTTCCCTATGCCCGTATGCCTGCCCTTCCGTCGAGCCAAAGTGTTTTTCCTGCCTCAGGCCCGGGAATGCAGTCACGGGTTTCCGGATGATCAGCCCATCTTTGATCAGCTTCCGGATCTGCTGACGGAAGTTGGCATTGGAGATTTCATTGATCTCATTGGGGTCCCACCAGGCCTTTTTACCACAGCGGAGGACGCTAGAGGCAAGCCTCTTCTGTAGCCTGAGTATACTCATGGCTGCGGACGCAGCAGCGAAAGGCGCCTGTGTGTCTTTTATCAGAACTTTGTATGTCATTCTCAATGGCAATGTCCTATTTTAGTAATGAGGGAACACACATAGAAGAATGCAGGCTCTGGCGCCAAACCTATGCAGGCCCAAGCTGTCAGCTTCCTGAAGTCTATTCTAAACCCAACATGTATATTCACAAAACACCATTCCCACTACACGTGTGCGCTTCTGTCTTATCAAAGCTACATCTGGAGCTGCGACCCTGGACATGGGGCTGTCAGGAATAGAGATGGTGCTTCTAAATTCTGGGGGACAGGCTACCTATTGAGCTGGTAGGTAGTGCCTGCATTTTGTTACCCATGGTGACAGCTGCCAATGTGTGAGGGAATGCGAAATGTCAAGTTCTCTGGCACCATTCCTGGAAGACTCTGTAATTTACTGCTCTGCCATGTCACTCTCTGAGCTAGTGCCTGGGATGCAGGCTGTGACCATCCCCGGATTTTGGCCAAATTTTCCTTGGGCCCAGGGGAAAAACCACTTTCCCTTTCATCTCTTTGGAGAAAACCCTCAGAGGTATTTTGTTCTTGCTTCCAATATCTCCTGGAACGACGGTTAAGGTCTCTGGAAGTTTCGGCTTCTCTTTACTTTTTCTTGCCTGTATTTCTGCCTGTGAAATCCCTTTGGGCATGAATGGGTGGGGCAGGTGCTGCTCACCCCATCCCATTTTAAATCATGAAAAGGCAGGATTTCTGAAACCGGAAGGAAGTGACTACTGGGAAAAGTCACTACAAACTAACATAGGCTTAAAGATCATCTGTTAAGACACAATGGCCTCAAGTCCTCTGTATATTTCACCAGAAGACTAAAATATAGAAAGAGCCCCAAGTCAACATCAGCAATCTTGGGCTGGGGACTTGCACTCACTTTGCAGTGCAGACTATGCCTGCAAGCTCCAGAGCCAGGGACGGCTCTTGCTCTCCTTGCTTTGGAGACGGTGGCAAACCCTCCTGTGGTTTTCATGAGGTCTGAGGTATTCCGGTGGGAAGTCTACATGCTTCAGATATGTTCTCTCCAAACAGATGCTCAGTCTGGCTGGACACATGGTTATCATTTGAACAAAGATCCAGACCAGGACATGTCAGAAGCACAGTTGTGGGGATGGGCCTGGAGGGAGCTGCTGTCCACAGTCGAAAGAGACTGTCCCATACTAGCATACAACAAGCAGCAATTAGTGTGGCTACACTTTACTTCACTGGGTGAAAAAATATCCAAGCTAGTCTCCCTACTACATAGACTATGAAGCATCTTCAGCCCTGACCTGTGCCTTAAACCCAAGCCTGCACACCTGTTGGATTACACTGTTAAACTGGCTACCTGTGTCTAATCCGTGGAGCCACAACTAAGCTCGTTGGTTTCCAATTACACACGTAAGAGAGAAAGAAACATCCGCTTCTGTGAGCCCTGCGTTAACTAACTGATCTCCAGCATAAGTTCCTCCTCGAACTTACCCATCTTCAGGGAATGGAAAAATAGTTCTAGTGGGAAAAAAACCCAAACAAACAAAAAACAATAAAACGTGCTATTCTTCCATGGAACCTGAAATCAGATCCCAGCACCCACATCAGGCAGCTCGCAGCCTGACAGGTCCAGAGTACAAGAGAGAGAAAAAGAGAGAGAGAGAGAGAGAGACAGACAGAGAGAGAGAGAGAGAGAGAGAGAGAGAGAGAGAGAGAGAGAGAGAGGAAGACAGAGAAACTTAAAAATAAAATATTTTTTAAAATGACCTGCTTCCTCAATTTAACTGCTCCTCAAACTAGTGCACTGAAAAATCCTTAGAGCCACACGGTGAAGCTGCTGGGGGTGGGGGTGACAGCTCTGGCTTAACTTTGAAGTCTCTCAGCACGGGGCATTCTTTGGGCAGGTTCTGGGACCTAGGCAGTGGGAGGAACACTAGAAGTGTGTCTTTGGAAGCTACACTGGAGTCCAGTACTCCCTCTCACTTCCTGTCTGACATGTGGTGAGGAACCTCTTCCCACCCACCTTCATGATGTCCTGCCCAGGGGCACGCAGTCAAGCAAGCTGAACCCTCTGAAACCATGAGCCAAGACACAGCCTTGCTCCTGTAAGCTGTCTCTGTCTGGTACTCATTCACCGTGACACACCAGCTAACTAACCCATGGATTTATTCAAGCTTCCTTTTCTTGGCTCTGGCTCTGGAGTTCCCATCTCTAATCATGTGCGCTGCAAAAATGTCCTTCCTTGTAAGCAGGATTTCCCACTGGCCATTCCCTTGAGCAAGCTTACTAACTGCCTTGGTAGTGGGATAAATTCCAAACATTTTGACACACTCTTCATGGACTCTCCTGATTTCTCCCTCAGTGGCCCTCCAGCCTCAGTTCAGTATCACAGTGTCCCTCTGTCCCTGACCCTTTGCCTACAGCAGGAGCCTTGTCCTTGAGTGACAGGTCCTCTTGGCAAAATCATAAATTAGAGCCAGTACCTTTCGCTGCCCACCACTCTCCCCTGTTGGTGGTCTTGTTATCTGTAGGGTCACTCTGGTCAGCAGCTCTTCTCTTGTCATCCAGCCTAGGGACAGTTACATCTAGTGTCCTCTGGAGCCAGCTCTGCTCTTCTCCAACCTTGCAAGTCAGACCTCCATGATGACAAAGGGCATATTTAACTCATGGAGTGTCCTGACATCAGTCACCTAGGTTACAAGTCTTGGAGACTCAAGAAATGTTTGTTGAAGACCCAAAAGTCTGGAGTGATTTTTAGGGAGACACAGACAGGCAATCAAGGCCATGCTCTGAAATGGCACACCCCCCCAACACACATCCTCCATCCCCCACACTGCATTCCCTGCTCACCTGAGCCTAAATAGGCTGCCATAAACCCTAGTCTTCGAAGAAACTCGAAGCTGTCAGTCTGTGGCTCTGTCAATCACAAGCCACTTGCAAAGGCTCAGATTCATTAGGCGGAGAAAGCCTGTAAGAAAACGTTGTCAGAAAGAATCAATCGGCTTAAACATTTAAAAGTAAAATATGTGTCAGGCAGTCCCCATGGGGAGGTTTTCATAATGTGGGGAGTTCCCCTGATCCCCAGTGGAACTGGGACATGGGGCTTCCCTCTGAGGTGTGGAAGCCCTTAGGGGGGAGGCCAGCAATGGAAGGAAGGCTAGGCAAGTGCCTGGAGGGATTGGGATGTGGGGAGCCTGAGTCAGAAATGACATGAGTCACTTTCCAGCTGCTCTGTCCTATGTTCATCTACAGAGGGAAGCTATTCTTTCTGACAGAGTGAAGGGAAGGGATCAGTTGGCCTTGCTTTTCTGACTGGCAATGGAGTTCCATCGTCTTTTTGTTTAAAGGATTTATTTTATTAATTTTTGTTGTGCATGTATTTGTGTGTCCACATGAGTGTGTATGCACATGTGTGTGCTAGTGCACACACCACAGTAAGGTAAGAAGAGTCCCCGGAGCTGGTGCTACAGGAGTTTGAGGGAGGTGTGGCTTTTACAGGGGCTGCTGGGATCTACACTCCACCCCTCAAGATCAAGTTCTGTTAACTACTAGCCATCTCTCCAGCCCTTCTCCAGCCTCTGTTAATGGAAGAAAAAGAGAAAAGAAAGGAAGGGAAGATGGAAGGGGAGGGGAGGAGGGAAAATAGGAAGTGGAGGAGGGAAGAA